>CAUYTI010012217.1:0-55797 GCA_963575145.1 Galago senegalensis
GGGCTAAAATTGGGTTATAGCTTTCCTATGAAAGCTATAAATTAGTTTCATAGTAGGGCTGAGTACATTGGATACTTTTTCTTCCATTCTTGGGATACTTTGCTAAGAAGAATATTTTCTAGCTCCATCCATGTAAACATGAAGGAGGTAAAGTCTCCAACTTTCTTTAGGGCTGCATTGTATTCCATGGTGTACATATACCACAATTTATTGATCCATTCGTGGATTGATGGGCTCTTGGGCTTCTTCCATGACCCAGCAATTATGAATTGGGCTGCAATGAACATTCTGATACAAATATCTTTATTGTAGTGTGATTTTTGGTCTTCTGGATATATACCTAATAGAGGGATTATAGGATCAAATGGCAGGTCTATTTTTAGTTCTTTAAGTGTTCTCCAGATGTCTTTCCAAAAGGAATGTATTAGTTTGCATTCCCACCAGCAGTGTAGAAGTGTTTCCTTTTCTCCACAACCATGCCAGCATCTGTGATTTGGGGATTTTGTGATATGGGCTAATCTTACTGGTGTTAGATCCAAAAAATTTTTATGAGGAGTCCAATATTGTCTCCTCCCAACCTAAATGGAAACACATGTATTATTTGTATATGTGTTGGAATATTTTGGTTGTTTTCATGGCATTTCCAATGAGATATTACAAAATCAACTATAAGGCATTTTAAATGGAAGCAGAAAAAGAGAGCACATAACTTTGCCACTTGTTTATTACAGCAGATGTTTTGCCCTCCCTCTTGAATAAAAATATCCAACTAAAACAAGAAGTAACAAAATTATTTTTACATTATGTGACCCTATGAAAATTTTGAATGCATGCCCAAATATACAGAATTTCTTTATCTTCTATTTACATTTTTGGTGAATCTTTATATAAGATATATTACAATGGGGGGGTTAAATTTATACCACCATAGGTTCTATATTATTTGATAATTTTGCTATCATTAAAAAACAATGAATAGTTTTGTGACTAGAACACATATGTTTATTAACTTTTTTCTTGTTAATATTAAATACTTGTTAAATAATAAACTCAGTACTCAAAACACAGAGTTGCAGATATGAGAATGAGTAAACATTTGTTGTTTAATACCACAAAATGTGAAGGGAGATTTAGGTAGAATATGGAGGTTAAAAGAAGCTATGTAATCAACCCTCAGCAGAGGGACATATAGGACAGTCAGCCAGATGTAAGGAAACTGTAGTTTTGGGGATTTGAGTAAGTCCCTTCATGAATTACTGCCATTAATAGATATGTTCAATATTTCATTACACGTTTGTTCGATACTTAACACGCAAGACTGTGTATAGATTGCCACTGTCTGTGCATTCCAACACATGATTAAATTAAAGCATTTTATCCTCTCCCATAGTTGGTGGGGAAAGAATTTTTCATCAGGTTTTATATTGAGATCGGCCTCATTTCAAAATATTCATTTTATATCATGTTCTCAAATGGCTTTCAAAAATTCAAAGACTGAAGGAAATTTAATTGTATTTACAAAAATCTACTGGTATAGATGCCCTCTAACCTCATTAGCTAATGCCAGTGCTGTTCACTCCTCTATGAGAATGTAGTTGCCTGTTACATACCCATAATAATTTTTTTGAAAGGAGGGGACAAATGACACATATAGAACTTCAAATGTGAACCCAAAATATTTCCATGAAGGGAAATAAAAACATTTTGAATATTTCAGAAAAAAACTTTCATGAGCTACAACATTCTTTAACACTTACCTTAGTTTCCTCAACAAATTTTAATGTTTCATGGCTTCAATTATTGTAAGTGTTTAAATCTCTCTTCCTCTAGACATATCTCACATCAGGAAGATGAATTCGTCATTCCTACCTGCCAAGTGAGTTTCTTTGCATGAGTACAGACCTAACTCAAATAAGGAGAAAGTTCATTAGCTTAGATTGTTAAAGGAGCCCCCAGGAAGTAAAGCTGAGACAGATTAATGGCAAGTAGAAGTTTTAGTTTGCTTACATATTTTCTATCAGCTAAATTTGTTCAAAAATAAATGAACTACCCCCAAAGGCATGAAACTTCACATTACAGGCACTATGAAAGCACAGTCTTCATAGCAGCTGGTCAGGGATAGTCAGGTAGAGGTCGGAATATCAGTGAAGGTCAAACCAGATAAACTTTGTAGTTTGATCCTGAGCTTTTATGATTCTGTGAAATCATCTCCATTTCTTTCTCTCATAATGCATATTTTTAAAATCTTCCTTTCCCCTTAAAGCGTATGTGATTTACCTTTTTCTAGTACACACAACACCTGGGCTTTCCTTCCTGCTACATGGTTGGATAGTCAACTTGCTTCAACAAGTGCATTTGAGGGTGGCACCTGTGGCTCAAAGGAGTAGGGTGCCAGCCCCATATGCCGGAGGTGGCAGGTTCAAGCCCAGCCCCAAGCAAAAACTGCAAAACAACAACAACAACAAACAAACACACACACAAAAAGTGCATTGATTTGTTTCTCTTCATCTTGGTATATTACCGCTTTTTCCTCACAGTAATTTTAATCATAACATTTACATTTAATTAATCCTAAATAAATTGAAAAAAAATCTCCTTAAGAGGAGATGATAACTTTCTATGCTTAATGCAATCTACAAACAAAAGTTTGGAAGCTTTGCTGATATTGAATAGATTAACTTCGGTTGTTCCAAAATAGTTCACTTAACCTTCAAGATTAAAACCCTTGTTTACTTCAAAAATAAGCTGAGATGTCATTTAATGGGAGCCTATAAAGTGCTTTAAAGTGTTTTAGTGAAACAGGATATAAAAGATCAATGTCTAATTGAATATCTTGTAACTTCTCCATATTTACAGCTTATTAAAGCTGTGCTGATTCACTGACTTATACAAGATGCTTTAAAAACAAAGTGATCAATTGATTCGGAACTTTTTCCATATTATATGAAATGTTTCAAAAGTGTTTTTTGTATAGAAGTTTAGGAAGATACATACAAATAAACATTTTTGTGAGTATGTAACACTCAGTTGGAACCCTTCCATCTTTTGAATTATTTCAGTAAATACTAAAAATCTTCAAGGAACAAATAAAACTAAAAGCATTAATTTCTGCTGCACCCTAGTTTATTTGCTTTATTTTTACAGTATATTCCCATTTACAGAACGTGTATATTTTCGTTGTTTTTAATAGGGGTGTTTCAAAAGTCCATCAACCAAGGATGCATTTGGGGTTTTGTTGATTGATTATCAAACATACTTTGATGGCTTGAAAAATCATCTGGAATGGACAAAGAAAGAAGAGATAGGCTTCAGGAATGATTGCATTATAGATAAAAGCAGATGAGGACATCGTGAGAAGACATGGGTATGCTTGTCCATACTCACAGATTATTTAAAGTTTGAACTTTCCTGAGCAAATAGTCCATTATATAGAAAGTAGTTCTTTAGTACCACTTTAGCTAGTATTAAGATTTTTTAAATTTATTAATATATTTTATTTAAACCATTAGAATGACTAAAATGTATCCGATAGCCCCCTAATGCCCATTTTAGATAGTTTAATACCATTGTTCGTCTCTGTAAAATGACAAAAGTCTCAAAAGGAAATTACTTGAAAGACTGTATTGTCTCTGTAACATACAGAGGTGTGCCAATCATTAATATAGACATATTTACTTTCTGTTGAACCACAAATCACATCTTATGTGCTAATGTCATGCTTTTATCCATTATGCATCATTAATTAAAAACAAAAACCTTTTATTTTCATGAGAGTTCTCCCTTTTCACAATGTAAATTATGTTTGGTAAAATAAAGCTAGCTACGTGTAAATGTCTTTTCAGAGAGCACTAAAAAGTCACAACATAGGATCAAAGATCCACCATTATCATTTACCCCACAACATTTTTCTCTGCCCTGAAATATTTGTATGGAAAGTATTCACTTTTAACACTAGCTATTCAATCTTCTGTAGCTCCCCAGCACCACCAGGCCTTATCAACATCTCCTCGGAGCAAATATAATTCAAAGTTCTTTCATCAACAAATAACCTTGATAATCAAATAAAATGAAAATAGTTCCAAAAACTTGACGATTCAACTATTTTAGGAATCATTCTTTCAGGGTTACTCTAGGATCCTCCATCTCTGAGGCTCAGGGGGCATGTCTGTGACTTTACACTTGCCCACTGATAATGTGGGGTACCCAGGAGTGATTCGCCTCAAATTGGGCAACCACCTGAAAAGGCCAAAGACGTCTCTGTGACTCAGCAGCCCGCGGTCGCGGTGAGTTTCGCCTAAAACTGACAGATTTGTTACAGGGATGTATTCCTTTTGCAGCCTTTCCTGCTAATCCTGCTCTCCTCATTTACTGATTTTGGGGGGGGTTACCTCTTTAAAACCCAATTTGGAGACCTAGTGAGTGAAATTCCCAAGAAAAATGTTCTTTCCACATGCGTGTTTTCATGCATACATGTATATAAATAAAATTTGCATGGCAGTGTTTATGATCCAGGAAAAACTGAGGACAAGCTTGGAATTCACGCCAGTAAAACAAAAATGCTATATTTTAAAAAAATAGATTTTAATATCATGGTCCTTTCATCATTTTCTAAGTTCCTGATCCTTACTATAAGAGTGCTGAATATTTTAAAGAACAAGTTGAAATTAATTAAATTGAACTATGAATATTGTATGCGTAACATATATGTAGACACATACATAGATGGTCTAATCCCACCTTTATACAGAACCAACATTGCTTCCCTACTGAATTTGGGGGGTGTGTATGTATGTTCTGTGTGTGTGTCTACATATATTTCAAGAAGTTCCACAGACTCTGGCTTCTCCCTAGAAACAAATCTATTCTCTTTTCTTTTTTTAATGAGAGTAATATGGTCAGTAGTTTCTTGGTATTATATGTCTATAATGTGAACTAACAATGGTATAAATTATTGTAAATTGAAAATCCACGAAATAAAGGCGAAAGTCCTAACTTCAGGTCTATCTCTCAAAGGTTTTTGTATGTAAATTTAAAAAGAGTGCTGTTGCTTTGCAAGCTGTAAGTTAGAGTTCCTTTGAAAGCTTTTAAAAATAGAGTCGAATTCATTTTACGTCTCTAATTATAAAAACTATAACAACTTCACTCGTCTTGATCAATTTATTCTATTTACTTCAGGAAAGAATGGCAAGAGACGCAGAGATGGTTCCCCAGACTACCTTCTATTCAGATTGGGAGACGTGGAAGACTGCCCGCTTTCCAGCACAGCCGCTGATGAAAGGATCTATTAGAAGGAACCGCGTTGGTTTACACTGCAGATTGAACAGAGCGTTGAATGACTGCGTTGGTCTGACCGCAGTGGGGGGAATGGGCGCCTCTGCGCGATTTGGAATTACACTTTCATATGGGCGCAATAATTGTTCAAGTGTTCGTATCTAATTTGTCACGAAATGGTAGCCAGCCAGCATCTCTCCAACAAATGCCCCCCACGTCCCTTTACCCTGCAGTTTTACCCACCCACCCCCCTTAGCAAGTGTAAACAGATGAGGAAATATGTGTACTTTGAAATTGCCACATATGTATCATGAAGGCGGGGGACGACTGCAAATCGCCTGGAAACTGCTCCTTGGAGGCTGTTAGCGATACCGCCCATCGATACATCTCAGATGCTCTTAATTTTGTCCAACCCCCTCCCCCCCAACCAGCTTGGGCTGTAATTTTCCAAACAGTTATCTGTCGTTTGCAAATAAAAGTTAAAATTTATCCACAGATACAGAATGCTGACTTCCCGACAGTGAATTTTATAGGGTTTCTTTTTGTAGAGCTAGCAGATTATGACAGCGAGCGAGCGAGCGAGAGAGAGAGAGAGAGAGAGAGAGATCACTTGCTTCCTTGCTTCCTAAGCCGGGATCTGCCTGCGATGCGCGGCGGGCGGACTGCGGCGCCGATTTGCACAGTGGGCGCGGAGGAGGGGCTGGAGCGGGGGGACCAGCTGGCGGAGGCTCCGGCGATGGGCTGATCTGGGGGCTCCCGAGCGCCGCTCCCTCGGTGAGCGATTTGGGGGAGGCTGGTGGATTTGCATTCAGGTTCCAGCCCGGCGTTCCCTGTCCTGACTCTTAATACACGACCTGGCGCTCCCAGTTCAGGAGCAGGCGTTGGTGAGTAACGTGTAATCCGATTTTAGTTATTTCCTAGGCCATTAAAGTGGCACTTTTAAAGCAGGTCAGTCTTAAAAGACGCCGCCGCCGCTGCCGCCGCGAGCGTCTCCTTGGCCTGAAACGTTCGGCGGCCCCCTCCTCCTCCACCACCCCCTCCAGCTCCAGAAGTGAGGGTGCTGGAATGGGGAGCTGTCAGGGGACCCACTCTCTGACAAAAGCATCGCGCCCCCTCGGCGTCCGCCCGAGATCCCCAGTCGCAGGCGGCGTTGGCTGGGCACGGCCATACTGTGCGATCCGTATCCTCTCCCTCGCTCCTGCCCCTCCCGCTGTCGCCGTCTGACCAATGCTGGGTTCTGAGATCTGGTCGCCCCCGTCCTGCCTCCTTTCCGCCTCTCTCTTCCCTTTCCTTCTCTCATCCACATACCACCCACCCCCACTCCCACCCACCCAAAGGGCAAGGAGCGAAGACAGCCGGAGGAGACAAGGGCTAGTTCCATCTCCCCGGATGGAAGGAGGCCTGGGGCACGGATTGCTCTGCGCGCGGCAACCTTTCCAGAGAAATCCTGAGACTGAGCTCGGGCTCTCGGGAACGGCAAAGCTGGATACCGGAAAGAGAGCACCGAGATTTTAAACCACAGGCACCCAGTCCTGGGACGCTGCTTGCCTGCCACCGAAGGCTCACGGAGCTGGGGTCAGGAGCTTCCCATCCTGGCATCGCCGCGCTAGGTGCGCGCCCGACTCTCCATTGGTATGCAGCGACCATTTCCCTGCGAGTCTCTGAGGTGGAGACATTTAAAGGGATTACAAGCGTGATTCGTTAGCCTTTTGAAAGTTGGTGGCCATAGGAGGAGAGGCTACAAGGCTCCGCTGTGATGGATACAATTGAGCCTCACGGAGAGTTTGCCCCTCCCGCTGGGAAGCCCCTCGGAGCAAACCCTGGAGATCCTGAGCGCTCTGCACCATAGGTACCAGCGCCATCCTTTCCTACTTTGTCTAATTGAAACCAGTATTTTTCGCATGTAGGCTGTGCATTGAGAGCGCAGAGTTTGGCCGCGGTGTCTGCCCTACGCTCACAGGTGCTGTGGGGGTTTGTTGCATTTTGAATTGGTTTGGTTAGGTCTGAGGACCCAGGCGAAAGGAAGGGTACTGGAGAATAACATACCCCCTTTTCTGGGGGAGGGAATCGGAACTCCAATAAATAGGCCAGGTGGTTGAGTGAAGAACCCCTCCCCCGTGGATCGCTCCCTACAGTTGCGAGAGATAGAAGGAAAACGACTTGAGCTTTTAATAATTTTCCGTTTCTAAACAGACCCATTGTGCGTTTCGCCTGCCTGGCGACAGCAAATTAGAAAAGGATCTCTAGAAGGCTCAAAGCAGAAAATGAATGATGCAGCATTTTAATTATTTGTTCCAGAGGATATCGTTTTTGCTTCCATATTGGAATATTTAATGTTACATCTGGAGAGATTAGTGGGCTCCAAGATCCAGCTCTGGGGAGAGGGAGGTGAGCAGAGGGCACAGGAGGGAGAAAGGGCTTCTTGTCTCTCTTCTGGACAAATGGTTCCACGCGCTGCCAGAAAGACGCAGAAAAAAACGGGGCCCTGTGGTTCTCCATCCCCTAACTTTCTGAGCCCTTCCTATCCCTGAGATAGGTATCCTGAGGGAAAGGAAAGAAAAAGGGAGACATGGGCTCTAGGACACAGCCCAAGTCCAGAACTTAGGGGATTGTAGTTCAAGAGAGATCAGAGATTTCATTGCAGAAATGACTTTACCGTCACCAGAAGCTCAGGGCAGCCTCCTGGGTGCCCATCTAGTCCATCACGTCTGGACTCGGATAAGATCCCTGAAATAGTCACTGTCTCTGCACATTGGGCACCCCTGAAGGTGCTGGGTGTGGGGTGTGGGGTGTAGGTGTTGGCAGCTGGGGAGGGAGAAAGAATTGCTGTGATTCTGAGCTCAGGACACTGGGGTTGGTTTGCTTCATGGCTTCAACCTATGTTAGAACTAGGGTGGGTCTGGAATATTAAGGGGTGTGCAGTGGTGGAGAATTCTGTCCGCCTGCTTAGTCTCTAATTCCTGTTTCCAATTTTAGCGACTGTGTGGCGGGTGGATACCTGAGTATTTATTATGCAAATATCCTGTGGCTGACTTTTAAGGAATGTTTTATTGAGTTAGGTGATTTATCTATTTTAGAGTGGTATTAAATTGACACTTTTCTTTAAAATTTGGTTCTGTAAAGAGTGCTTGAAGGGAAAGTCCTCTCTATCTGCTAACTTTGAGCCCTAGGGCAATTGAGGATCAGTCAAGCTCTTCAGTGGCCAGAAAGTCCCTCCCTTCCCCCTTCCTGGTGAGCTGGTGTCAGGATTGGTGTGTGTGAGGGTGGCATGTATCCAGGGCACACAAGTTCCCCCTAACTCCTGTCCTTTGCTGTACACTGTGCTCCCCCCACATCCCTCATTAAGCTGCATTTCCGCCCAGAAAGGCTGGGCTGTAGAACTGTCAGTTGAGCCAGTAAGATTGATCCTTAGAGGGGTTTTGTGAACTATGATGGTGGCCTCCCAACACTGTGACATCTCTCTTCAATCACACCCATCCCCCACCACTCCCTACTACCCCCTTGTCAACAATATCACAGAGAAATATCTGAATTGAAAAGAGAAAAAGAAGGAACAGAATCCAATTCCCGAAATTTGTTCCCTACCCCACTAGGTCTTTCCTGGGGAAGAACGTCAAATGTTGTCCAAATCGTCTTTATCTCCTCCCAGAGGATTGGCTTGTCTCTCTTTTTTTAAAAGGTAGAAGAAAACCCATCATCGTTGTTGAATCTAGGGGAAATCCAGGCTTTGGGGCTGCAGCACAACAAAAGAACTCTTGGTGCAAAAAGATCGAAGCAAAATGCAGGAGGACCTCAGCCCAAGTCTCCCAGGCTGTCAGAGCTCTTATCCGGACATCTAGGCAGGATCAGCCCCAGTAAGCTCTTCTCTTCTGCTCTGGGAACTTGGATTCCCCTCACATCCCTGCTTTTGCAGGAAATGGCTGTGCTGGGAAAAGGGTAACTTGTAAAGGTAGTCTCACTTTTCAAGCCATCTGCACTGGAGAGACAGATCTGGGAAGGAGAAGGGCAGAACAGGAGGGGAGGGTTTCCTTGAGAGTTGGAGGGGGAGGGGGAGGGGAGAAGTGGGGGAGGAGAAGGAGGAACAGGAAGAAGAAGAAGAAGAAGAAGAAGAAGAAGAAGAAGAAGAAGAAGAAGAAGAAGAAGAAGAAGAAACAAGTGAAAGAAAAAGGAAGAAAGGAGAACGCTTCCTACCCCCATTTCCACCTTCCAAAGGTTTCTCATAGGTTGTCCCCTTCCCCTTCCCTCTTCTTATGGTTTTTCTTGCTAATTTGTCTTCTCAACCTCTCTACTTCTTTCCCCTCCCCTCCCCTCCTCGCCTCGCCTCTCCTCTCCTCTCTCTCTCTCTCTCCCTCCCCCTCTCTCTTCCTCTCTCTCTCTCCCTCTCTCTCTCCCCCCCCCTCTCTCTCTCTCGTGCTCCTAATTCTCACTCCCAACGTCAAGCTAAGCGCGTTCCCCTTCTTGGGGCTCATTTTCCTGACGTAGTAAACCAGATCCAGGGTATAGCTCATACCAAAATTAACCCCCCAAAACCAAAAACCAGCGCCCTGAGAGCAGTCCGCGACGCTGCTCCGGCCTCAGCCCCCTCCCGCCCTTCCTCCCGGCCGGGCGCTGCGCTGCCGGCGCCCAGGAGAGCGGCCCCCGCGGCGGCGGCGGAGCTGGACGCCCCCGCTGCAGCCCCTTCTGGAACCTCCCTTCTGCCGAGCGTGCCAGGCGGCGGCTCTGCGTCCCAAAGGAGCCATTGAAGACTCCATTGCATTCGCTGCACGTCCGAAGCCTGCTTTCCCCTCCGAGTCTCCCCCCAACACCGCCCCCCGCCCAACTAACTCCCTTTATGCCCTTCTGCTTCGGTTTCAGCAGAGGGAATGAGAGGCAGAGTCCTTAAACTCAACCTTTCGCTTTATTTTCAATGGTCCATGTTAAAAACAAATCTGCAAAATAGGTAAGTCCAAGACATCTGGAGCCCCCTCTCCTGTTTTTTCGTCGTCTTCTCCTTTTTTTTTTTTTTTTCTGCCAGAACCTCAATATCTGAAAAACAAAACATTTAAAAAAGGGAAATGGTGACTGAAAAGGAACTTAAGCAGACGTTAATATTTATCTGGGAGAAAGGCAAGACTGATGCTGCTTCCTCTCTGTCTCTCTTTTTTTCCTTTTTCATTTAATTGCTTTAAATAAATGAGCACTGCACGCCCCAGGCAGAGCCTCTGCCTTCTCCTGCTTCCTCCGTCCTCACAGCTATGTACTTTAGATGCAAGTTGAATGCGAGGATTTACTCTGTTTACTTTCCCTATAAATTGTTTATTGTGTTTTAAGTTAGAGAGTTGATGAAGTATCTCTTCAATGTATGATATGTGTAGAGAGAAAAGTGTATGCTAAAACATTTTTATTGATTAAAATAAGCCATTTAATTTTGATGACTATTTCAGCGCCTCAGGAAGGATGATCTAAGCAAACAGCATTGTGACCATTTATTCCTGTAAACGTTTTCAGACCTCGATGATAATAGCAAGAACAGAGATCCACAGATGGAGGCTCTGAGTGTTATTCTAAGGACACTACATTTTTTTTTTCTCTGATTGGAAAAGAATGATGTGGTTTTGAAATGTGTTTCATGTGAAAGTTCATTTAGTAGCAGGTAAGAGGTTTCCACCCTCTCATGCCGTTAACTCCTCACCTCTTCTTTAACCAGCCACCTGCTCTTCTTGGCTGTAAGAAGTTTCCTCAGTTGCTCTGGAAGGTGCAGATACACATTTCAGACTAAGCTCAGCGAGTGTTTTAATCCAACCCTCCCAGACTCAGCATCCTCTAGCTGACACTATCTTTAGCCCTGCCAGTTGCTTGGACATGTTATTTAGGGGGGCTAATAACTCCTAAATGCTTTAACTAGCCAAATGCCAGAAATGGGGACAAGTTGTTTAATTAATAGAGATGGCAATTATCTGTGCTTGGATAAAGGGGGAGGGATACAAGGTGCTACTGACCATCCACTGTAATTAAACATGGTTTGATCATTTCTTAGAAGAAATCTTATGTTTTCCTAACATCTTCAAATAAACATGTACGATGTCTCCACATCGTATATGAGGAATCAGGCTCATACTTTATCCAACAACTTTGGGGCAATGTGATGTCTTTTTAATAGTTAAAATCTATAATTAGAAGAACATTTTTTCCCCAGAGTTCCAATCAGATTATACTGGGTACCTTGATGCCAATGTGAGTTTTAAGTGGCAAACAGGTGTGATGACCAAATTATTGCCATTATTACCGAATCTCCCTGTTCCCCAAAGGAACGTTGCACATCAGTTCTTCTGTTTGCTACCAGAGGTGGTGCAGGCCGCTTTCGTTCACATGACAAGCCCTTTACCAAGTATGGCTTGGTTCAGAACAATGTCAATACACGGTTCAATGTCTCTCAGTCTCCTAAGTTTAAAATATGGGACGTACTCTGGAGATCAAGCTAGCTCATTTTGAATGTCAGTTCAACAACTGCTGAAGTTTTTGTGTAGTTCTTAAAAAGCCCCACGTGTAGGAGTCAATTAAAATAGTACATATGACTAAAAGCTAAAAATCTGCATTTTTATTTCTGTTGCAGTTTTGTAATCAACCACGAGTGATGGAACCTTCCGTCTCTGAGATGCTTAACAGAGGGAGGATGTTGTGGATAATTCTCCTAAGCACAATTGCTCTGGGACGGACTACCCCAATTCCTCTGATAGAGGACTCGGAGGAAATAGATGAACCCTGTTTTGATCCATGCTACTGTGAAGTTAAAGAAAGCCTCTTTCATATACATTGTGACAGCAAAGGATTTACAAATATTAGTCAGATTACTGAGTACTGGTCAAGACCATTTAAACTGTATCTGCAGAGGAATTCTATGAGGAAATTATACACCAACAGTTTTCTTCATTTGAATAACGCTGTGTCTATTAACCTTGGGAACAATGCCTTGCAGGAGATTCAAACAGGAGCTTTCAATGGTCTCAAGATTTTGAAGAGACTGTATCTCCATGAGAACAAACTAGATGTCTTCAGAAATGACACTTTCCTTGGTTTGGAGAGTTTGGAGTATCTGCAGGCAGATTACAATGTCATTAAACGCATCGAGAGTGGGGCATTCCGCAACCTAAGCAAATTGAGGGTTCTGATTCTAAATGATAATCTCATCCCCATGCTTCCAACCAATTTATTTAAGGCTGTCTCTTTAACCCATTTGGACCTACGTGGAAACAGGTTAAAGGTTCTATTTTACCGAGGAATGCTAGATCACATTGGCAGAAGCCTGATGGAGCTTCAGCTGGAGGAAAATCCCTGGAACTGTACGTGTGAAATTGTACAACTGAAGAGTTGGCTGGAGCGCATCCCTTACACTGCCCTGGTGGGAGACATCACTTGTGAGACTCCTTTTCACTTCCATGGAAAGGACCTGCGCGAGATCAGGAAGACGGAACTCTGCCCCTTGTTATCTGACTCCGAGGTGGAGGCCAGTTTGGGGATTCCTCATTTGCCCTCGAGCAAGGAGAATGCTTGGCCAACCAAGCCTTCCTCAATGTTGTCTTCTGTTCATTTTACTGCTTCTTCTGTTGAATACAAGTCTTCAAATAAACAGCCCAAGCCCACCAAACAGCCCCGAACGCCAAGGCCACCTTCCACATCCCAAGCTTTGTATCCTGGTCCAAACCAGCCTCCCATTGCTCCTTACCAGACCAGACCACCGATTCCCATCATATGCCCTACTGGGTGCACCTGTAATCTGCACATCAATGACCTTGGCTTGACTGTCAACTGCAAAGAACGAGGATTTAATAACATTTCTGAACTTCTTCCAAGGCCATTGAATGCCAAGAAATTGTACCTGAGTAGCAATCTGATTCAGAAAATATATCGTTCTGATTTTTGGAATTTTTCTTCCCTGGATCTCTTGCATCTGGGGAACAATCGTATCTCCTACGTCCAGGACGGGGCCTTCATCAACCTGCCCAATTTAAAGAGCCTTTTCCTCAATGGCAATGATATAGAGAAGCTGACCCCAGGCATGTTCCGGGGTCTACAGAGTTTGCACTACTTGTACTTTGAGTTCAACGTCATCCGAGAAATCCAGCCTGCAGCCTTCAGCCTCATGCCCAACTTGAAGCTGCTCTTCCTCAACAATAACTTACTGAGGACCTTGCCCACAGATGCCTTTGCGGGCACATCCCTGGCCAGGCTCAACTTGAGGAAGAACTACTTCCTCTATCTTCCTGTGGCTGGTGTCCTGGAGCACTTGAACGCCATTGTCCAAATAGACCTCAACGAGAATCCCTGGGACTGTACTTGTGACCTGGTGCCCTTTAAACAGTGGATTGAAACCATCAGCTCAGTGAGCGTGGTAGGTGACGTGCTCTGCAGAAGCCCGGAGAACCTCACCCACCGTGATATACGCACCATCGAGCTGGAAGTCCTTTGCCCAGAGATGCTTCACACGGCACCCGCTGGGGCATCCCCAGCCCAGCCTGGAGATTCTCACCTTGTTGGGGGACCAACGAGCTCATCTCCTTATGAGTTCTCTCCTCCGGGAGGCCCCGTGCCACTTTCGGTATTGATTCTCAGCCTGCTAGTTTTGTTTTTTTCAGCTGTCTTTGTCGCTGCAGGCCTCTTTGCCTACGTGCTCCGACGGCGACGGAAGAAGCTGCCGTTCCGGAGCAAGCGTCAGGAAGGCGTGGACCTGACCGGCATTCCCATGCAGTGCCACCGCCTGTTCGAGGATGGCGGAGGTGGTGGAGGTGGGGGTGGGGGCCGACCGGCTCTTTCCTCTCCGGAGAAGGCACCTCCTGTAGGTCACGTCTATGAGTACATCCCTCACCCGGTCACCCAGATGTGCAATAACCCCATCTACAAGCCTCGTGAGGAGGAGGAGGGGGCCGTCTCCTCGGTTCCAGAAGCAGGGAGCGCAGAACGTGGGGGTCCTGGGACACAACCGCCCGGAATGGGCGAGGTTCTCCTAGGAAGTGAGCAGTTTGCTGAGACACCCAAGGACAACCACAGCAACTACCGAACCTTGCTGGAAAAAGAGAAGGAGTGGGCCCTGGCGGTGTCCAGCTCCCAGCTCAACACCATCGTGACGGTAAATCACCATCACCCTCACCACCCTGCAGCTGGTGGGGTTTCAGGAGTGGTTGCAGGGACTGGGGGAGACTTGGCAGGGTTCCGCCACCATGAGAAGAATGGTGGTGTGGTGCTGTTTCCTCCCGGGGGAGGCTGTGGCAGTGGCGGTGTGCTCCTAGACCGGGAGAGGCCGCAGCCTGTCCCCTGCACGGTGGGGTTCGTGGACTGTCTCTATGGCACAGTGCCCAAGTTAAAGGAACTGCACGTCCACCCTCCTGGCATGCAGTACCCAGACTTACAGCAAGACGCCAGGCTCAAAGAAACCCTTCTCTTCTCAGCTGGAAAGGGCTTCACAGACCACCAAACCCCCAAAAGTGATTACCTCGAGTTAAGGGCCAAACTTCAAAGCAAGCCGGATTACCTCGAAGTCCTGGAGAAGACAACTTACAGGTTCTAAAAGAAGGAAGAAAATATATTAGTGCTTTTTTTTTTCAAAAGAAAAGGAGAATAAAAGAAATATATTCCTTGCTCCCTTTCCACTTGTCCTGATAATTCCAACCCTCACAATCTTCTCTGCCCTGAACAGAACCGAACCCGCATGATAACTAGCGAACCCAGATGAATACAGATGTGTGCTCTCCCCTCTCAGATGCGATTTGGAGGAAGGGCCGTACTCAGATCATTAATCAATGAAGTGCCTTCGCAGACTTTTGCCAGCAAATGTTATCATTATTTTTTTATACTGAATCTGACTTTGACTGTGCCGTGTATAAGGTATATGGGGATCTTTGTAATGATCCTAATTAAGTAAAATTCAATGTGTCTTTTTATTTTCAGTAACTTTTTTCTTTTCAGTTGTAGTTTTGTTTGAAAGGGAGGGGGGGAAATGCCATGTGTGGCTGTCTTTCCTCCCCCATCATGGCACAGATTCTGTACATGTCTTGACAATGCAGTTTGCTGCATGCCTGGAAACTGCAAGGGGGGGCGGGGGTGGGTCTTGCTGGAATGTTCTCACTCACCCTCTTGTCTCTGGCATACATACCCATATGCAAACCACAAATTTGCACACAGTGGGGTCCCCAAATCTGCAGTCTCTTCCTGCTGGTGCAGGTATATACACACACAAACACACGCACACACAAACACACATGCCATTCCCGTTCAACCCAGTCTCCCAATCTGTTTAGTTCGGCTTTGATTCATTCCTCCCCTCTCCATAGTTCCACCTACCCTCACTGCTAGTGTACAGCTCATAGCATCTCCCCTAGCACCTTGGGAAAAGTCACATTCTAGGCTGGATCCTACGGAAGAGGAGGCCTGGTGTTTTAACAGCAGGAGACTCACACCTAGGGATGAGCACTCTCTTTGTGACACTTCATCCAGATGCCAAGAATTTTTGGAGAACATCTGCACTTTCTTATACATATATATATATATATATATATATAAAATATTAAAAAATAAAAAAAGCAACTGGGTATATATCACTAACAGCTTTTTAGGAAGTACTTTTAATGTTTTCTCTCTCACACACAAAGATTCAAAAGAAATGTGCATATATTTATTCTGTAATTTCAGTGATTATAAATTGTAAAGGTAATGTTTAATCATTGTATAGTGATTATGCGTCCGGTATAGCTTTCCTAATAAAAGGTTTTTGAAAAACATAATACATTATATATAGAGGATACAAAGCTTGAAACTTAAACTCCAGCTATGCCATGCCTTTCGTGCTCCCATTAAAATAATAATAATAATTTCTTTTATCTGTTATACAGAAAGCTAATTTATTAACAAGTTTGATGCACTGTGATGTTGATAAATCTTATAACCCATCATCCCCATCCCGTACCAGGATACAACTGGGACTTAAAATTTGACTTACGCTTCACTCTTTTTCTTGGATTATAAATTTCACACTTAGTACCCAATGAGGCGCTGTTTCCTAGGCAGGATGCAATGAGGGAGCAAACAAGTAACCGGATTGCTAAGGAGGGCAGGACTAATTAGGAGAAGGCAATCAAGGATCCATGCATCTTAAGATAAGCACGGGCATTAAATAAGGGAAGTAAAATTGCTGTTGTTTTTCAAAAATGCACTAAAATTGCACACATATCCTCACACACCTCCGCACACCTACAGTACCCCATCAAAACCAAAGGCCTCGGGGCCAAGTTGACCGTCAGAATCCGTTATTGTGAAAGCCGTCGCTATTACATATTACAATGGGCTACTGTCTGTTTTCCAGCCATTTATTACAACTGGCTGAAGTAATGCTTGAACTAAGAGGATGCTGAAAGAGGTTTTCTTTCTTTCTTTTTTTTTTTTTTGGCTTATATGACATTAAAAAGATGTTGCTAAATTAACCTCACAATAATCCAAGTTAAGACCCATTAACATGTGAGCGAAACCAAAGAGAATTGGATTTTTAAGGCGCGGGTTTTGTGTTTGTGGAGGAAACCGATAAAAAGCCAGCTGAAAGCTTTGAGGCAGGCGCTTATCTGATGAGGCCGGTAGAGGGCAGCAGAGCTCCAGTGAGCCGCGGGCCCGCTCTCCGCAGAGCCGCCCTCCGAGTTCCGTGTTGTCCACCAGTTGCCTCAGCCGCCCTTAGTGCAAATTATCGTTTCGTGTTGAATGTAATTCATCGCAAGTCACTGATGCCTTACATCACATTTTTTTTTCCACAGAAAGAGAATGAGTCTAGCAGCTTCTAACGCTGTTGGACAGATAATAACACTAAGGCATTGTGCTGGGAAAAAAAAAAAAAGCCCCATGAATGTTTAGAATATATTCATATATCTCTTGATTAATTATATAGAAATATCAGCATAGGTATGAATAAAAATTGAAAATAAAAGTATATCAATATAAAATGCAATTTTTCAGGGCTTTCTTGCATTTGAAATGTACCTATAACTTTGGTCCTCGACGATTTGAAATAGATTTTGGAATATTTTAGAAGAAAAATGTTCTTGAATATGATCATTATCTAGGTATAATATTTAAAAGAAGTTCTTCTTATGCAAAAGAGTCAGGCCCACCATCAAATAGGTGTAATTATTTTTGTCTTTTATCTATCTATCCATCTATACACCTACACATAAAATACAGGTGTGTGTGTATATATAAATTTATATATATTACTTTTCTACAAGTCATCTTCTTTCTACATATCTCACCTTTCTTATCCTTTCTAATCATCTTTCCTCCTTTACTGAATTATGTTTTAAGGCACCATAAGTTCGTACTACACCTGAAGTATTTTACATCTCAATTCATGGAGTCCTTCTAAATTAATGATTCAGCCTGCTTCCACTCCTCCTAACCAAATATTTTAGTGACTATTAGAAAACATATGCATAGTAAAATCTCAGGGTGAGATTTTACCGATAATAATCATTTCTTTAAAGGCCATGCGTTTGTTGATGACGTGGCATGTTATGGCCGTCAGGTTCAAGTACAGTCTCAAAAGACCCTGGTGCTTTTGACATTTGAAAATGAGTGTCCATAAACCATATCAAATTATAACATAACTTGATAATTATAATGTTTATTTATTAAACACAGAAAGTATCGGCAGTGATTTCACTCTCGAATGAGAAATAAATTTATTTAATAAAAATAAATTTATGGGACAATGGAAGTTCACAGGGAAGAGGATAATTTTTTGCTTTCCTAGAGTTTTTTTTTCCTCCCACAATAGGATGTTTATTTTAGCTGAGCATTAAAATTACTTAAGTTAGCTTCCATTTATAATACCAGATATGTTTGCATAAAGTACTATGGATATTATCACAGATGTCTTGATTAGGATCTGTTTGATGTTTTTGCTAAAGTAAAATATTCGTTTTTTTTAAAAAAGACCACTAATTCACTTCACAGTCATAGTCAACTTGACTAAAGCAGACCCCACGTATGGTAAATATTTGCTATTAATCATCGCTGTCTTTATTACTAATTACAGTAGTAACATTTGGAAATAATAAAAATATTGTGATTTCTCTTAAACTGTGAGGTGGTTAGTGGAAAATAATAATAAATGAATTATTAGTTAACTTTGTAATAGTTTTAGCATCACATCTATTATTATCTATAAAGATGTTTGATAGTTTTATTTAGAATGTGACATTATTTCATTTAATTGCAAGCTGCTCAAAAACAAGAATGACAAACACCAATGACAATTCCAGTAAAAGTTCAGAGAGAGAGAGAAAATCACAAGAAAAATTGAATGACCAATCCTGGAAAAAAAATTTTTTTAACCTGTGAACACTATTTTTAAACCTTGCTGTCTGAAAAGAATGATGGTTTTGTTTAGGATTTTGAAAACTCATAGTGCAATTACAGGATGGAAGGACTTTTTTTTAAAAAAAACTAATGAAACACATTATTTTGATTCATTTAGTGTAAATTCATTATTTGTACAGTCATTTCCTTTTGCAATTATGTTGTCTAAGCCAAGAAATGTTGTATTTTTTGTGAAATGGCTCTGACAAAAAAAAATTAATTAAATTCTTCTCAAAAAGGGAGAAATAAGACAATAAGAAGATAATGTGAGAAGAAATTGTAATAAAAGGACTTTCCATTTGAAGTTATTTGAGCAAGCTTAATTTGAAGTTAGGTGTTTATAATTTCTATTTAGCTCAAAATCCTTCATTGTGAAAATTCAGGTGAACGGAACATAAATAAATATCACTGAGCTCACCGTCTTCTGCTCAACGTACCATGAATTGTCTCATATACTACAGGCCTTTTAAAAATTACAGGAGCAATAGCACATGTGTAATTGGGCAATCATGTGTGTACATATATGCAGCCCCACTATATGTGTATATACCTTGTATATACATGTATATAATTTATATATGCGGAAGTATATTATCTGTAAATTTTGCATTTTTATTACATGTATAATAATTTCTGTTTGATGCATTTATTTTTCTTGTCTGTCTAGCCACCATCCAATTGAGGCTGGATGAAATTATGAGTCTTCATTTTGGGAATATTCACATGTAAAAAGTAACAATGTCATTGATACTTCTGAATTTAAAAGTTCTTTTATCTTCCAATTTGTTTCATTTTGTTTTGTTATTTAACAGAACGGGGGGAAATCTCAGGCAGATTGTGATTTATTTTAAGTGAAGTTCTGACAGTTAAGAAATTAATTTCTTATAAGTATGCAACGTAAGTCTCATGAAAAGGAAAGGGCTTCTTTCATCACTGTACTATTTCTAGAATCAATTTTACAGGTAAAAAACAATTTTAATAGCTTCATTAATTAGACAAAGATCTTTGTAATTTGTCCAGCTATCTAGAAATTGTGACATCTTGGACGCAACATACAGGAGAAGTAAGGGGGGACCAGTTTAAGATATTTGCCATCCTCTTTTACTTCTTTAAACCTCATCCTTCATTTTAAATGTTTAATAATAGTACTACTGATAAAGATGACCATTTTTAGTATGCTTATGTAAAATCTGAATGGAAGGGGCAAATTCCTGATATGACTATATCAAGAAATCAGGTGTATCCAGGGTTACTAGTTATGAATAGGCAATGCTATGCTCTCTTTAATTCTGATAAAATCTTAAAATCTACTCCTCCAAATAATACACATTATTTTTGAGAAAATGTGTTGTTCCCTTTTTATTGCACTTAAATAGATTATTTTTATTTTAAAAAGCTTTAATAGAAAATAATTATTGTGGTGGACTTTAGTGATAGATAGCCACAGAGCAATTATAATAAATTTATGGTTTGACTTGACCCAACTCCTATAATATCTGTAAAGATTAGAGGGCATTAGGGAATAAAAGGCTTCCTTTATTACCACCCAGAAACACAAAGGTCCAGCATGCTCATCGATGTTTCTTTAGTGTATTTAGTCTATTTGTTTAAAAGATGAGGAGTACAACAAATTGATAGTTTGCTATGTATTATACTAAACTCAAAGCCAAACAAGGTTTATCAAGACTGTGCTAATGCCCACAGAAAACTGAACGTGAAAGCTTGATTATAATTAAGTTGTAATAGGTAGCAGATTGTTCGCTTGGTAGTCAAGGCATCCCACTACCTATTTACACTATAGTATATATGTGAAGACAGGGCTTTTGCTCTTCAGGATCATTTTAGGAAGAACTTTGCGGTTTAGAGATTATTTGGATGGTGAAATGCTACATAATGATTTTTGGTATCTTTAGTCAAAGAGGATAATGTCCTCAACTTGGGCACGTTAGCTCTGAAAAAAGTCATCTGATAGTGTGTGTGTGTGTGTGTGTGTGTGTGTGTGTGTGTGTCAGTGTGTGAGAGAGAGAAAGAGAGAGAGAGAGAGAGACATGGGGGCAGCAGTGGAGGGACATTCTCTTATCCCTCCAGGCCTCAGGCCTTTCACTATTGTTTTCTGACTCAGCCCCGAGGTATTCTTGTGACCGAGGGCAGGCTCACTGGGCTCAAGTTAGGCGCCAAGGCAAGATCAGGGATTGATCAGAGTCCTTCTACTCAATGACAAAATTCATAATTCACTTATCTTTGTAGATAGGCTGAAATAATAATTTAACATAGCTCCCCTCATTGTGAAATCTTTTATAAGTCTGGTAAAAGAAACAATATCAGAGCCTATGACAAAACCACAACCACTTCTGGAAATCAAGAAAATCAGTAAGTATTTTAAAAATAGAGAATACATCATTAAAATCCTAAAATCTGGCTTATCTGGCTTTTCCTTCTCTGAAATGTTTAAAATCTCCTTTATCTTTCTGTGGCATCCAAAATACTGACTTAGTTAAGTATATTAGAACCCACACAGTTTTAATGCTTTTATTTACAGTGTAATCCTTCTGACTATTCAGATATTGGCGCTTGAATTCTAAGTTTTGGGGTTTTTTTTTTACAAAATGATGTATCATAAAATGTCTCTCTTTTTGGTCTTTGGTAACTAACTTTATAATAAAACAGGTCTGCCAAAAATGTGAGCCATCAGCTATATTCAGTGATTAAGAAAAACAATGAAAACCTTCAGGTCCGTCTAAATCGGACGTTTTATGTGTGTTAAATCAATTTGAGATTTTTTCCAACCTGTGTTCTGCTTCACAAGATTTAGATTCAAAGTTGACGTCCGTTCCTATATTTTTAACTAATAGGCCGTTTGTTGATTTAGTTTTCTGACTGGCAGTAAAAGGGAGGTGGTAGGTCAAATGTTAACTCCAGGTACAAATTCAAGGTCTGTGGAATAACCCAGGCCAAGAATTCCTCACATTCTCTTTAGGAAAATGTTCTCAATAAAAAATGACAAAAGAGGGATGGGGGCAAAAAGAAAATGCTCTCCCTTTCTGAAAAACGTTGACAGAGGCTTAATGGAGACAATGTGAAGAGTTTTGCGCTAACCTTTCCGAGTGCATCTTTGGAAGAGTTTAATGTCACAGTGGGTCCCTTATCTTTCAAGATGATTCTAAGTCATTGCACTTGCCATGTTTTAACACAATAATGAAATCAAACCACAACAGTAAATAAATCGAGTATAATGAAAAGTAAATTCTAGTGTAAAAAGATCACCAGGATAAACTGAGGAAATAGTGTATATGAAAACACTTAGCTTAGTTCATGGTAAAGATGTGAAAAATGAAGTATAAAGTCCTCTCTCTCTCTGTCTTTCTTTTAAATTAGTAGCTTCTCTCTTGCAAAAAGAACTCCACCTGCCCCCCCCAAGTAATTTGGGGGGCTAGCTTAACATACCTTAACATACCTTAACATTGAGCCTATTACCAGAATAGACTTAAGAAACACAGTCTTGTTATTCATATTTATTTAAGAAAATTTAATCATTTATTTAAAAATTACTGTAATTCAATATGCATTACATCCCCGAGCTGCGAATATTTGAGTAAAATAGACATACTTAAAATATTGTTTTGGTACCTGTAGTGGTGTGCTTCCCCGTTTGTGTTTGTGACTGGAATTTTAAAATGATTTTAAAATAGCTTCTTAATACTATTCTCTATACTACTATAGAGAATACATACTATTCTCTATAAATTTGGATAACTGATAGCAGAATATTCTTTAAATGAATTCTGGAGATACTGAGATATATATATATATATATATATATATATATATATAGAGAGAGAGAGAGAGAGAGAGAGAGAGAGAGAGAGATTTTATTTACTAACTTTTATCTATTTATTTATCAAATAATGACAGTTTTCATTCTGTGTTATTGCTGAACTGAAATGTTAAAAGCTTCAAATGTAAGGCTCACAGTAGGTATGGTGTGCTGTGAAATGTCTAAAAGTGGGTACAGTCTAATGGCAAATGTTTATTTGTTAAATGAACCAGGCTAGAGTTTGGCACAGTCACCTCTCCTATGATTTTAAACCTGACTACCGAGTTGTGAGAGGCTCTGTTCACTGCTCCTACCTCATTCAAAAATACGTTAGCATTTCTATAAATCCCTGTGTCTGAGCTCGAAGGAGGGAGGGGGAGAGACTGATTCCAGGGAACTTTCTAGGAGGTACAGTCTGCCTGTCGTAAGTGAACCAGCCACCACTTTACCATCATTTCCACTGAAAGGAGAACCCTGCAAGAATGGAAAGAAATGTAGTAACGAAAAATGAAGAGATAGACAAGATTGTGGGTCACCACCTGGGGAAGGTCCCCGCGGTAATTCTGACACGTCCACTCATCAGATGCCACATTCACAACTATTATTCTTAGCAAATATCTCATCAAATACTTTATCTTTCCCAATATGCAGGGTTTTTTTTTTTTCATTTTCATGTTTGCATAAATAACGGTGGCTACTCTCTTATTTTAGGAAAATACACGTCTCTCATGGGCAGCAAAGTTCAGTTCCCAATTCTCTTTATCTAGTAGGCCTTTAGTGACACAATAAACTAAATGTTTGCCCTTCTCTCAGATATTTATATATTTTACTTTTGCAGATTATGTTGTACCATTTGATCGTAAGTGTCCTTCAGTCATTTTGCCCGTCTGTGACAAGAATTCTGGTTTTTCAATTATATTGTCAACACCTGAGATCGTAGACGTCTTCAGAGTTTTTTGTGGCCTGGTTTCTGGGGTTGTATTTTGCCCAGGTCTGGGCAACACATTCTGATCAAACGTCACGGACCTTATCTTGTTTTGTAGAATCGCCACATCACTACCTTCCTTTCCACTACTTCTAACACATGGTCTTGGTGACAACAGACTCTGTATAAACACCGGTTGAACAGAAGAATGAAAAGCTGAAAATTCTGGTGGCCTATAGGTTCTTGCAGAAGGCACAGGTTCTTTGGGGTAGGAAACCCGGAGAAATGATGAGAAGGGATGGAGTTTGGAGAGGTGAGAAGAAGGGTGATCGTGTACGAAATACACAAACTCCTCTTACTTTTCTTGAATTTATTAGTCGTAGAATTTAGACACTGATGTTGAGCCAGTGAGACTGAGGAGATCGAGTAGTATGAGCAGGGAGAAATTAGAAGACAGACAGAAAGATAAAAAGGAAGAAAGGAAGGAGGGAGGAAGGGAGGGAAGGAAAGAGGAAGCCCAGGGTTATCCCCTCGGGAGCAGATAAAGGACCCGGCCAGCCACACGGAAATGTGGTGCTGGAGAAACTTCACTCCGTTGCTTACGTGTTTACAAATCAGAGCAATAATTTAACAGGCTTTATTGATGTTTTCTTTGTTATAATTGCCTAACTACACGTTCTACCACTTCTCTGAAAATTCTACTAGACTGTTAATCAAGGCAAGATGTTTAAAATAAAGCAGGACATACCAGTCTTGTATGTACCACCTGGCTTAAATCCATTTGTTATCTGCTCTACACAAGCCACCCACCCCTTTTCTTTTTAAAGTTCAAATCTTAAATGCTACTACCATCACCTCCAATCATGGTGCCCTCCACCTTACTGAAGGATATAATCACCCACAGTGGAACTGATGCTAGCTTAGCCCAAGGAAAAAACATTTAAGTCAGATACAAAAGTAAACACACACTTTAAAAAAAAATAAACCAGAGACATTTCTTTTTACTAAAGCTATGGCTATTCATATGAAAGTTCAGAGTGCTTTGTGGGTTTCTGCAAGATTGGCACAGAGGTCCTCTGTCTTAGCTGTCTGGGACCTTGTATTAGAATTGTATATTTTGTTGGCATTTTATGCTAACCTGAAATATACTTGTGTTTGAATTCTGATCCCACTTATAGATGATCCTAAGCCGTATGTTTATATTTTTAATGCATTTATGATATAATTTAATTATTTTAGAAGTTGTGCAAAAGTACTGCACAGAATGGGTTGCAGAATTCCAAACTGTTATCAAGCAAGTAACAGGCATACAGTTTGGTGCGTTTTGGAAAATGTCGCGTGAGGACATCTTGCTGGTCAACGAAATCAGGAACACAGAATAGTAATTTCTGCAAACATAAATTAGGCTTGTGTAAAATGAAAATCTAAAATTATGACCTTTTAGGATGATTTAATATAGTTGCATTTTAAAGTAAAATATATGCGCATGCACATGTACTAACATGTCACATGCTTTGGCTATTTCCATGTATAAAAATGACACGACAAAATTTTAAAAGATTAATAGACAACTTCTAAAAGCTATGAACTTGGGACATAAATTAAGTTTTTTTGTTTGTTTGTTTTTGGCCGGGACTGGGTTTGAACCCGCCACCTCTGGCTTATGGGGCTGGCGACCTACTCCTTTGAGCCACAGGAGCCGCCCCATAAATTAAGTTCTATATCTAAACTCACTGTCAAAGTCAGTGAACCTTTCAATTTGAATTCTTCTGAATAATCAGCTTTGTAAAACATGATATTGTGCTGAGGGCATATGTGGTGATAATTAGTAACTCCCAGGCAAATATTTTCCATGCCTTAAATATGTTTACAAACTGTAAGCTTTATTGGAGCTTTATGAAGCCCTTACATCTAAAAAACATAAAAAAATCCATTGGTACTGCATATTAAAAAGTTCTTTTTTGTCTGACATTTTATAGCTTTGAAATTGCAATGTGAACAGAATTTTTAACAATAGTTGCGAATCTCCTATTGCTGTGATATGCACCCTGCGCTCTGAATCAATATGATTTCACATAAAGGATGCTGTTATCCTAAAAGACCAAATTGCCAAGGACAAATGAAGAATATATGAAACAAAAGTCCACCACTTTGATTTTTTTAAGTGATTAGTATAAAGATTTAGATTTCCGTCTCTGCAGGTAAAGTAACAGCCACATAGGGAAAGACTATTCCAGCCTGTAATCTGATTCTCTGTTCATCTTTTTTTTTCACTAAAGCTACTATGGATTAATGTAATAGAAAGCTGATCCTATATTACTTTTTTTTTTGATCATAGCTGTGTACACTAATGTAATCATGGGGTACAATGTGCTACTTTTATACACAATTTGAAATATTTTCATCAAACTGGTTAAGATCCCGCAGATAACCACAGAAAATAGGTCTCCCTGCCAAATACCTGATTTTTTTTCCTGTGAAGATATGACTCAGGATGTTGGAACTCCTCTTTACCACATACTAAGGTAGGGAGACCTGTGATACCACAGCTCAAAAAGCCTCAAAAGCTTTTTGTTCGTTTAGCCAATAGTTACCGTTCTCTACTGCACACCAGGATGTGTGATAAGGCTGAACCTTGGAAGGAAGTCTTCATGACCCATCCATTACTTTGTAAGAAAGGAAAGGTCAGTGACTCTCCATGTTTAGAAAGCGGGACCTCTGCTAATGCCCCGTGCACCTGTTTACCCGGCTGAGTGTCCGACTCTATAGGGCAGGTGTCATGGTGAAGGCCACGGGCACTATCACCACAGGGAGACGTCTTCTCACACTTACAGAAAATCGTAGATCCTGTAATATCTTGAAACGTTTAAAGTGAAATGTGATGAAAGGCCTAAAAAACCATTATAACTCTCGTATTAGTTTAGATAAAGATTTCATAAGATTAAATACATAACCAAGAAAACCTTATTACACAGAACACCTAGGAACGGGCCACGGTGAGGGGAGCTGACTGATTCCCATGCCTGCCCCTCAGTCAGCGGCGTTGAGAACATGTGTGTGACATTCTCTGTTTGGAGAGAACGGGTGGAGAGAAAAGTCTATGAGGAAAGGGCGGCTCAGCCATCTTGATGTGTAGAATGAGATCAGCCTCAATCTACTCTCTTCCCAAAGCTTTCTGTTTCCTCCCAAGCCACGCTGCTTCAAAACACGCGTATAGGGGCCTTGTTGACTATTTCACAATTGTTTTTTCACTTTCAGAGAGTCCTTGAAAATTACTTCAGTGTATTTTAAAACGATGATTTCTCCTGTACCCAGGCCTGTGGTATCCCCAGCTTTACATAACAGAGATATTTTAATGAAAAAAAATCTAAGTCTAAAGTAAGTCCCTGGGTATTTGGTATAGGAAATTAGAGAGCAGGATATTTGCATGATGAATGACTGATATTTTAAATTTCTGTCTGGAATTTCCATACTGTTAAAAAGAGACTGAATAATTTACTAACTAAACTAGGTTACTGATTCTCTTCATACATTCATGAATATGCAAACACAATTTTGTGAAAATTAAGTTACTTAAGACTATTTTAGAATGTATTTAAAGTTTGAAGTCACTTGCAAAGACTCATGCCTGTTTTTTTTTTTTTTTAGTTTGTTTGTTTTTATTGTTTTTCATGATGTCTATGTGGGATAGGCATTCAAATTGTGGTTAAAAAAAAGTTTCCACTGAATTTAAAAATCACCCAAATTATTATGGCTGTGTGTATGTAAATGCAGGGAAAATCTGTATACGCGTCTCTGTAAAACAGGCTTTATTAAAGTGGTTGATAAATATTTAGGCAAAGTAATAACATGCTTGGCATTTGCCCAGGCTCGCAGTTAATACCCTGAATTGCTAGGGGCTTAGAATTACAGCAAAGTTAAATCAGGAACGGGGGATGTGTGAATCTGGGGGACATTGGCTTATTTCTGGTAAAAGCTGAATCCACCACGTAAAGGACCCAGAAGTGGGTCAGAGGCACTGAATTCTATCAGATCCGGTGACAATCTCTGTTCAGTCATTAATACCTATAGAATCTTGGGCCGGGCATTTTAATGCTTCTGATATGTGAAAAATCTCTAAGTTACATGGCCAGATTTGTATTATTAAAAGATAATTTTTGAATCTGAAGACAATGGACTAAAGAAAACAGGATTATGATGGCAACAAAAGAGTTAGGCTGCTGAAAAATCTTTGTACTAATTTCAGATGGAGAGAAAAGGGCGAGACCAGTACAGGTCACCTTTGTGCCCTCAGCCAAACTCCCTGATAGTAGAGATCACGATAAATTTGTAGAAACTAAAAAAAGTCACTGGTAATAGACTATTAGCTAGACTATAGAATTGACTAAAACGTCAGCATTTTTTCACTACTATTTTTTTTTTTCTGAGGTTCAATCCAAGTTCACATGTTTAGCGGAGTTTGTTTTTATTTTTTACTTATTTATTATTTTTTTCTGAATCTAGCCTAACGATCCCAGTGGCCAAGACTAGGGGAGTTGACCCAGTGGAAACAGAAGGAAGCAGATGAGAAACATAATTTGAGTCGAGGAACAATGGGTGAGGTTACTGAACGGAAATGAGCTTCAGAGGCAAGGCAAGGAGCAGGGATGATTTGTAGATTTGTAGTTTCTGGCTGGAAGAGCTAAGTGGATGGTGGGGACTTGCACTGAGACAGAAAGAGTTGAGGAAGAGATAGGATATTTAGAAGGAACATGAGTCTCAATTTAGACTTGTTAAGATGTGAAAGTAAGCTATAATGGATGTAAAACATTCAGGTGTCCTCAGACTACAGCCCGCAGGCCACATGAGGCCCACCTAGGACATTTATCCAGCCTACCCGGTGTTTTTGCCGCCACTACCTGTCCTGCTTAGCAGCCGGACTCCTCCCAGGGCCCACAGTCTGGCCCTCCAACAGTCTGAGGAACAGTGATCTGGTCCCCTGTTTAAAAAGTTTTAGGACCCCTGATAGATCAAAAGCTGCCACATGTGTCGGTACTAAGTGTTCAGTTAGTGAGCGCTGTGATGAGATGGGCATTATCATCATGATCACCATCATTAACAGCAGGGAGGAACATGAACATCCCATCAGCTTGCAAAGAAACTTTCTGCAAAGGCGCCAGTGACAGAGGCAATCCAGTTTGGTTACATACTTTCCGTCTGGGAAGTTTTAAGAGACTTCTCCAACACAAGTGTAGGGGGAAGATTCCAGGTTTGTTTGGGGTCACAGAATGTCTGTGACATTCCCATCCTTCTTCTTGTTTTTTTAATAAGATAATTTAAAAAAATAAAACAGATCATGCCAAATCTTATAGACAATAGAAAAAGAAGAAATACTTCAAAATCATTCTACTTCATCTGGATATACCTGATATTAAAATTGGGAAAAATTTATTATTATAAGGGGAAATTACAAACGTATTTCACTTATAAATGAGGATACAATATCCTAATCAACATTCAGTTCTTTAAACTGAATGTAATTTCCTTGTAATGTGACGAGTGGAGAGGCCCAGGGGTATAAAAGGGCCCAGGGGTATAAGACAATGGAAGATGTTTAGTGAGTCGGAGGCAATGGTTAAAGATGAGATTAATAAAGCAATTTGGGGACATGGCAACAGGGGTTAAGCGTCTGATAAGGAGTTTGGAATTTATCCCTGTAAAAGGAAGATTATAAAATTTTATAATATCAAGCTAGTTATCAATGGGTAATAATGAAATACTAATGTCAAAAATCCTTATGAACAAGGATGGTTTCCTGTGTTGGGTCCATCCCTACCCACAGTGCTCTTCAGAGTAGCAGTGGAGGCATCTTGAGGAGGAGAGAAGGATGAATTTAGCAAAGAGTCACGGTTGACTCTGATAGACCTATATTTAGCAGATTCCTCCCTGAAAAAGGCCAGGGAGGCTGCGGTTTGAATTGTGCTGTGACTTACCTGCTGAGCCCATCTTTAGCCACCCCCTTTAAGTTGGATGAATGGAAAGACATAGGTGCCAAAAATAAGAGATTGCTCTTTATTTTCTGCATGGGATGGCAATGTATTTTAGATCACACCATATGCTTTTTCTGGAGCAAAATAACAGAAGTTAATTTCAGTTGAGTTTAAAAAAAAATTGGGCATCTGCGAGGTAAAGAGGCAGCATCTACCCACGAGGCTGTGGGGCGTTTTCTCTATTTTGTACACGGCCAAGTCACCCAGACTTTGCCCATTACCTGATTCTACAAGTACCACCTGCACCTGCCCTTAACACCAATCACAGGCCATTTGGATTGCAGTTGTATAGCTTTATTTAATCTTGGAGTGAGTTCACTCTACAAATACCTTGAATATGGAGCCCAGACAATAGGGCAGCTTCCATGCTGGGTGTGAAAACAAGAAACAGGTTGTGTACATATTAAGATATTAAAAATTAAGCATTATTCTGCCATTCAAGGGACAGAAGGCGGATGTGCTCAGGATGGTAGAAGGGAATGAGACGCGGAAGCAAAGATCCCTTCAAACCATTACCCATCCGTCATGCTGGGCTTGCATTTTCCCAGTCTAAGCATTACTGGGCATTATACAGAGAACCTAAAATTATTTGACTGCATAGACACAAGTCCTGAGACTTAGATTCCCAACATACCTGGGTCACTGGTACAGAAAGTTAACAGTGGACTTCCCTTATCCTTTTCACAGGCTTATATTAAATTTTCTCACTTCTGGGGGGCCTTGCTTGTGTCTGTTACATATTTGAATATTTGAACTGTGTATATGTTATTCTTCCAAATAAAGGCACATGCTAAGCAGGAGAGAATAATAAATAGCGTTCAATACACTCACAAACAAGAAAATGTTATGAAGAAAATGAATGTTCTCATTCAGAATTAGCACAGCAGAATCACTCTGTCTTTTCGCCAAAGCCCCTGGGGGTAAATGAAGTGCCCATATAGATGGACTTTATATAGGTCAATGACAGATAAGAGTGTGGATAGTAAAAAATATTCCCACTCCTTCCTCGTCACAGAGTTGTTTAATTCTCCTGGTGTTATTTGAAGCAACGGTCAGCTTTCTGCTTTGCTGTTCCTGTTTCTATACGGCCACTCCAGTGTTCAGTGAGCAATTTATTGCTTTTATAATTGAAATAGAGTAGAAATAGAAAAGGAAATCTTTAATAATATTTGTGACATTTAAAAGTATCTTCGGAAGTTCTCTGAATAAGTATTTGTGGGCTTCTTTTTTATGGTAAGAGGAGTGATATTTAAAAGTTTAACTTTTTTTGGATGACTTTAACATTATTGGCAGTGAAACCGAGGACTGTTAGTGATGCTGGTCCTGTCTCCACACCAGTATCTTTCTTCTATTTTTATCTTTTCTTGTTGTCACTGAGACATTTATTGCTATTGCTTTACAGTTTAAACCTGTTACCAAAAAAGGCAATGAGGGGGAAGGAACTTTATTGACAAAGTGGTGCCTCTTAAATGATGCTGTGAAGGTGCCTTTTAGGGACGGTCGAGGAATGACACAAAGTCACTTATCAGCACATTGGTCTGTGACTGACAAGAATCTATAGCACCATATTTTTCAGTTATCCAGCACTCTTCTTTCAAGGCAAGTCATCATCAATAAAAACACATATGACTCCAAGAAAAAAAAGGCACATTAGTTTGGACACTATGACTTACACGTACACAATTATTATTTTTTTTAAATTGTAGCTGTGTACATTAATGTAATCATAGGGTACAGTGTGGTGTTTTCATATACAGTTTGAAATATTTTCATCAAACTGGTTAATATAGCCTTTATGTCATTTTCTTAATTATTGTGTTAAGACGTTTATAGTCTACTTGTAGAAAGATTCACTTGCACCCTTGTAAGAGAAACCATAGAGGTGATCCCACCAATCATCCTCCCTCCCCTCCCCCTCCCCATATTCTTAGGCTATAATTAGGTTATAGCTTTCATATGAAAACTATAAATTAGTTTTATAATAGCATATTAAAAACCATTGGTGTAGACATAACTCATCACAAGAATTATGAAGGTGTTAAGAAACAGAAAGACATCCATCAAATCCATTTGCTGTCATCCATACCCAGGATCAGCCCCGAGAGAGGACCTTCTAAACCCTGGTGAGCTTAGAAACAGCCTGGTTCACCGCTCTGTTCACAGCTGACTCTGTACCTTTCTGCATTAGCTCAAATCCACTACGGTGCATAAAACAGCAAAGCCTGGAAATTATTTGAAGGAAAAGGTTAACCACAATTCTTCATTTAAAAATCCTTCACTGGAGAATCATTTAATGGTGCAGTTCTAATTATTCAGGCTATTGCTATTTTTAAAAGGCTTATGGATTTAAAAAGATGCTGACTTGTTCAAACAGCAACATCTGAAATCATTAAGTGCTGCTTTTACAAGAAATGAAGAATTTTATCATCATGATTACAAATATTCATCTCAACATATTTTATGGGAACAAACCGCAGTTGCCTGGACTTGGTTGTGGTGCCACCTTTATCTGTCTCTTGACGGGTTCCTAATTATTATTTCCACAGAGTCATTTTGTGAATGATGGGAAGGGTCTTATTTACCTTTCTGGGAAAGAATGGCTGAGGTGCTGGTGGTGCCGTAGTTGGGAGTCATTTCTAGAATCCTGCAGGATGCTTTCACTACTCTCCCACTCTGCTCATATTCTGTTGATTTCAACAAATAATGATTGATGTCCGCAGCAAATCTGTCAGCATCAGCACTATTCTTCCCATCAGAACACACAGAGATTGTTCCTCCTTTACAGTAAACATCGTAGGCATAACGTGCTAGTTTATAAAGGAGAATCTTCGCCGTCCTCAGAGTAACCTGTGCAGTTATATCTGCTGAGGAGTTTCTTAGGAAATCACATTTGGTCAGTGTTTCAGGGGTAGTCTCCGAGACCCATGACAGAAACAAGACATGCTCTCAATTCTATGTCCTTGATGTATTCATGAAATTATGTCTCCTCATCTCTAAGAAACCATTCTTTTGTCATCATTTCTTCCAGAACTACAGCAGTAGATAATTACACTACATTCACCTTGACCCCATTCCCATAAACATAACAACCAACATGATCATGTAATTCCTACCAGTTTTTTTCTTGATTAAAAATCCTTCAGCAAGTCCCTGTGGTCCTTCTTAGAAAGCCCCCAAACTGTAATATACAGGGTCATGCCCAGCATGGTGATCACTTTTCAAATTCCACCCTGCCCCCACTCATTAATCACTATCTATTTTATTCATTAAGCTCTGGCTGTTGGGTGGAGGTTCTCTGGAGACAAAGACAGCTTTGACATAGGTGTAAGCTCACCACTGAAATTGTACAGAAACAAGAAACGACTACTGCTCTGCGTTGCAAGTAGCAATCATCTTTATTCTCAACCACCTTTTATAGGGAGCTAGTCATGTACACCACATTAATCAATAATCTATAATCAAGATTCTCTATTCTTATCCTAACCTTCAAAGGAAACACTATCTCTGCAAAAACTAAGATAACAAACTATAAACTACTGTCTTACCCCTAAGGGAACTATGTGTCATCTGGTTTACATCTTTAAAGATCAATAGGCCTGGTTGGGGGAGTAATCTTTTCTTTCGTGCACTCAATTTAATTCCAAGAAACAGGCTAAATGACTTTGTTTTCTTGTGGCTTGGAGGCCCCTCGCTGTATATATGTAGTTTTCCACAAACATCAACCTTGAGCTGTATCCCTGCACACATGGGCTGTTCACCCTTATCTGGCAGGTCAAGCAGCTGCAAAGTCAGAATTCTCTGTAGGAGGCTGTTACGCTTTGCCTTCAGGTTCTGCTATGCTAATCAAGGCAGCTAGGCCTCAACAAGGCACATGATACTCACAGGCCATTTTTACCTTATTTCCTGATTTCAACTGAGCACATTTTATGTGGGGTTCTATCCCACACTGGCTGCATCTGCTTGTTGTTAATTATGTAAAATACCAAGTGGATTTCCCATCCTAAGACCTTGTTCCATGTTCCCACTGCCTAAAGGTCTCTTCCTCAGGACTCATCTGTTCATCCTTCAAGTCCTGGTTGGAAAGTCACTTCCACAGGGAAGCTTTCCCTCACCCCCCACTGAAGCCTGGGCTTTTGGTGCTGTTGTCATCACTGTAAGTTCAGGGGGGATAGAGACCAGGTCTGCCTAGCTAATGTGTTGTCCGCACTGATTTGCTTGCACATTTAACAGACATTTTTGAATGAATAGATCCATTAACAAATGACAGGTAAAACCTCATCAAGCATATTGCAAACACAGTGAGAAAGAAAAGCTAAAAAGAAGGAGTCGGCCAACGGAAATCGGCCAGCAACTTCTCACTACTTCTGCAACACTCGGGTGCAGACGCCTCAAGAAGAAACACTGAGGTCGCGTAACCTGCCATGAAGCAGAATAAATTATCCACTTTATTTTATTTTTTTATTTTCTTGAATTTTTGAAAAGTAAGTTCATTGTGAAGCTGATATAACTATTCTTTTTTTTATTTGTGCCTAAGAATTTTTTTTCATTTCTGAATATTATAGAGGTACAAAAGTTACATAGCTTGCTTTGTCTGGGTGAGTCATTGCTGCCTCTCCCCCAGCTGGCGTGCACTGCACCTGTTAGGGATGGGTTTAGACAGCCCCTCTTCTACCCTCCCGCCTGCTGTGTTTTTGTTGAGTTGAACTTCTATACATGCACATCAGTGCTGATCAATTAGCTCCAATACAGTACTGAGTGCATATGTGGTGCTTGTTTTACTTCGTTTAGAAGAATGGTTCCCAGTCTCATCCATGTTGTGATGAAAGATACTAGATCACCATTTATTTCAAGGCAGAGTGGTACTGCAGAGTGTGCGTGTGTGTGTGTACCGCATTTTATTAATCTATTCATGTAGGTGGGCACTTGGGTTGTGTCCACATACTTGTCATTGTGAACTGTGCTGCAGTAAACAAATTTGAGTACATTTGTCTTTTTGGTAAAATGACTGTTTTTCCTTTGAGTAATTATGTGGAGGAATGAACATCATGCTTGCCAGGACGGTCACAGGTTCTTAATACATCAATGGAAACACTGAGAGCAAGACAGACCCCTGGCAAGCCTAGAGATGTCTTGTAACTTGGAGGCAAGCCCCCAAGTAACTCACTGTTCCAGAATGAGATAAAACCGGTCACTTGATAGTAAGCAGGTGTTAAACCTTAAAAATTTTATGGTCATTCACTGTGGAAGTTGTGGAGAAAGGGCCTATAGTTTCCTTTTTTGTGGTCCTTAACCATGTAGCCCCTGTACATCATTACTTAAGGACTCTTCACAACTGTTGTATATCCCCTCAATAAATAGCCACTACAAAAGTTGTTTGGGGCTCTCCTGCACCTCTGGTGAGCCTCACCTCTTGCAGCTTGTACTCTTTTATTTTTATTTTTATTTTTTTTAGAGACAGAGTCTCACTTCGTTGCCCTCAGTAGAGTGCTGTGGCATCACAGAGCTCACAGCAATCTCCAACTCCTGGGCTTCGGTGATTCTCTTGTCTCAGCCTCCTGAGTAGCTGGGACTACAGGTACCCAATAGAATGCCTGGCTAATTTTTGGTGCAGTTCAGCTGGGGCCAGGTTCAAACCTGCCACCCTACCCATTGAGCCAGAGACTCAGCCACAGCAGCCCTGCACCTTGTACTCTCAATCCGCGTCCTGGCTATTTCCTTCATGCGGCTCTGACATAATTACCTGGTAGTTGGATAGGCAAATGAAATGGTAGATCTACTTTGAGTTCAGTGAGGTATCTCCATCCCACTCCCCACAGAGGTTGTAAGCATTTGGAATTCCAACCACAGAGTATAAGCATTGCTTTACCAGCTTGGCACCTGTGGCTCAAATGGTAAGGCGCCAGCCACATACACCTAAGGTGGCGGGTTTGAATCCAGCCTGGGCTGCCAAACAACAATGATGGCTGCAGCCAAAAAACAGCCAGGCATTGTGGCGGGCACCTGTGGTCCCAGCTACTTGGGAGGCTGAGGCAAGAGACTCGCTTAAGCCCAGGAGTTAGAGATTGCTGTGAGCTGTGATGCCACGGCACCCTACTCAAGGGGACAACTTGAGGCTCTGTCTCAAAAAAAAAAAAAATTCCTTTCTCCCCACATCCACACCAGTATCTCTTGTTCTGAGATTTTTTTGTTAAGAGCCATGATCACTGCATTGTGGTTGTATCTCACTGTGGTTTTGATTTGCATCTCCCTAATGGTTAGAGATGTTGATACTTTCATATGTTTCCTGGAGATCAGAGATGTTAAGCATTTTTTCATACGTTTCCTGGTCATTAATATATTGTCATTTGAAAAGTTTTTGTTCATGTCTTTTATCTATTTTTTTAATGGGGCTGTTTGGTTGTTTTATTTTTTCTTGCTGATCTGCTTGACTTCTTCCTAGATTCTGGTTATCAGCCCTTCTTAGATGTATACCATGTAAACATTTCCTCCCATTCTGTAGTTTGTCTACTCGCTGTATTAAATGTGTCTTTGGCTGTGCAGAAGCTTTATAATTAGATCAGGTCCCCCTTATATATATATTTTTGTTGTTGTTGTTGCTGTAATTGCTTTTGGGGTCTTTTTCACAAGTTCTTTACCGAAGATATCTATAAGAGTTTTTCCAACATTGTTACTAGAATTGTTCTAGCTTCCACCCTTGTTCACTTCCCAGTCCTAGTGTCTGACCTACTGGTGTGTTTGCTCAGGGGTAGGCACAGCCTGGGAGCCATGTCTGTCAGAGGAAAAGCCTCTTGTTCAGAGAAACCTTGGGAATAGCTTACCGCTGTCCAGAGGGACGGCCTGAGCACCTCAGTGTCTGGGTTGCTACTGGGGTCCAGATACTCTTCTGCTCTCCTGGGCCTCAGGACACAGCTCAACTCTACAGTCTAAGCCCAGATGTGGATGATCCCTCCACACCTAGCTTCAGCCCCCAGCACTCCCTCTGGTTACTGTGGGGGGTGTGGGCTGCAGCTACAAGCCCTCTGGAACCAGAATTGCTCCCTGTTATCCCAGGAATGGGGTGACGGAGATGAAGAAAAGCCCATAGGAAGGAAAGCTGCCTCTGGTCCCTCACGCCACTCTCTTGCTGTGGTGGGAGTCTTCCTGTGTCCGACTGTTTGCAGGAGGCCCCTGAGTGAACGCGGTGGGAGCCTTCCCGTGTCTAACTGTTTACTGCAGGTTTCTGAGTGAATGCAGTGGGAGCCTTCCTGTGTCTGACTGTTTGCTACAGGCCCCCAAGTGAATGCAGTGGGAGCCTTCCCGTGTCTAACTGTTTACTGCAGGTTCCTGAGTGAATGCAGTGGGAGCCTTCCTGTGTCTGACTGTTTGTTGTGGCCCCCATGTGAATGCAGTGGGAGCCTTCCTGTGTCTCACTGTTTGCTGCAGGCCCCTGAGTGGGACCTACAGCCCACCTGGCTCTGGGCTTCTCCAGATCTGGGCTACACCACTACCATCCACTCTGCTCTTTTTTCCTTTTCTTTTCTTCACAGCCCTTGTCAGTGGGGACGCTGGATGCCTCTACTATCTCTGTGATTACACCCAGACTGAAACTTCTCCCAGCTCAGCTCAGTCTAACCTTCCAGTCCCTAGTGGGACAGTCCCCCCAGTGCTGTCTCTACTCAGCTGTCCTTGGATGTAACTATTCTGATCTCTGTGATATATTCTTCACTCTAAATAAAGTGATATTCTGGTTTATATATAAATCCTGTATTACTTTAGTTAAATGAATCAGTCTCATAAGACTAAATACCCCTCTTCTGGTGCAAAGAATGGGAACATCTCTGGGATGTTGCAACTCTACAGGGCTGCAGTGGGCTTTAAATTAAAGGTAAGAGCACATGCTGAGAGCAGAAATCTGGGGCCCATTAAGGCTTTTTAAAAATATACATGGAAGGAACTTCAAGTGTATAGGACAGGAACTAGTGTCAAAGCAGGATACGGAACCAGGGAGTCAATAGTCAAAACAGTGCACAGGGGAGAATAAGGTTGAGCGGACCTGGCTGGGAAAGCCGTCAGGCAGACGCTGCTTTTGTGATGACAGGCACCAACAGTAATACGCTGTGGCTTCCCGGCCCCCTACATGCAGCATCATAGCAAATCTACATGTAATGCCTTCTGGGGGTCCAGACAGCATGGACCTGGTAAGCAGCTCAGTGTCTTTAGGGATATAGGAAATTGTGGGGTGTGCTGGGCCATGCTGGATTCAGTCAGGCTCCAGAGTCTGAATGCCCTGTGTGGAATCCCAGCATTCCACATTCTGTGACCTCAGTCAAGGCCCTTAGCACTTCAGAATTGTTTCCCTTTCTGTAAAACAGTGCCAGCTTGTGAGAATCAGATGGGAACTTACAAGGTCAGATAATTAAGTTCATGAACCTCATCTTAGAAAATGCACTACAGACCTCACTGCTCACATCGTGGTGGTTATCAGATGGCAAGACCACGTCTGAGGACTATTGTCATCTTCATCCGTGAGGAAGCCACACTCTTCCTAGGAGTTCCTGAACTTAATTGTCAGGCCTCGAATCTATACAGCAAATCTACCATAGCACATAATATTGTGTAACTGTAATAATAAAGCCCTAAGTAAGTAAGCTGCACCGTTCACAACATGGTGAGAAGGATTGACAAGAGAAGAGAGGGTGGTGGTGGGGGTGACGGAGGAGCTAGTCTGAGAGGAGTGGGCCTGAATTCACATCCGAGAGCCAGTTACAAGTTAGTGAGGGAGATTTTCTGATTATAAATATCGAGCACCTGTATTGTTACTGTTTGCACAGTAAAAACTCTATTGGCAGACGGGCTTAGTGATCCAAGGAACAAGGATGAAGCACAGAGATTAGCACCTTAAACCTTGCACAATTTCTTTAAACTTTTAAAAATTTATTTAGGCAAAATGCAGTTAATAAAATGTAGTAGAAAGCCATTAGCATAGAGATTCAGAGACATGAAAGGTAAAATTCCTGTTTAAGTAGAGACATTATTTCCTATTAAAGGGACAGTGATGGGAAGTGTCCTGGCCTATCACTGTGGTTTGCATTTGTGAAGCTCCTGATGTGTGTAATTGTACAGTAACAACTGAACGGTAGTTACCAGTGTGGGGAAATTCTGAGCAACAGTTTTCCCGTTTATGTAATGAAGAACTTTGTCTCAAAAGTGACACTGCCTTGCCGGAAACAGGAGAAACGCTGAGACAGAAATGAAAGAAGAGTTCAGCCCCCAGACCTCTTCCCACGCACTCCAGGCAAGTGGGGGCCATTGAACAACCTGTAACATTATTTAGTGAAATTAGAATAGCAAGTCAATATTTTTCTAATAAAGACAAAATAGTGGTTTGGTAACAAGAAGCCACCTTGAGCAGTTTAAAGCGTATTGGCGTAAAGTGCATTGGAAAAGCAAGTGTCCCCAGTGATGCACAGGCACCAGTTCCAAGTTACCCTGCAAAACGGTCAGCATAAGAAACTGGTAAATAACAGAGCCGAACATCAGTTTTGAGTTGTTGGTTGAAACTCTATTGCCGGCATCCTCAAACTAAGGCCTGCGGGCCACATGCGGCCCACCTAGGACATTTATCTGGCCCGCTGGGTGTTTTTGCTGCCACTGCCTGTCCTGCTTAGCAGCCAACTTGTCCCAGGCCCTGCTATCCAGCCCTCCAATGGTCTGAGGGACAGTGAACTGGCCCCCTGTTTAAAAAGTTTGAGGAGCCCTGCTCTATTGATAAACTGATTGCAATGGGATTGAAAGAAGGAATGCGTGAGCTAGAGAGAATTGCCTGGAGACGTGGGGGGTGTGGGCATTTGAGTGTTTGTGCCTGCACTTGTAAAATAAATAAATACATTTGACAGAAAGCAAAGGCTGAAAATTCCATGGACTACTAGAAAGAAAGTAGTGATAGCGAAAGTTCCAGAACATGAAGTAAGGATCATCGATGGACCACAGAAAGTGACGTTGCAATAATAATTTTCCATTTTCTGAAACTGCTGCTAGTAATAGGCCTGAGGGATCTCAGTTATCATTTACTAACATCTGAGAAAGATGATAAAATGCATTTTAATTATGGAAAGCTAAACAGATTTACAGACTAATCTACTGATTAAAGAAATGCCACCTGGTCTCAGTGTGTCTAAATGTCGCCACCCACCAGTAAGTTGTTCCTGATGACGACATTATTTGCCAAGGCACAGGCCGTGAGCCTACATAGAGAGGCTGAGAGAAAGGAAATTCTTGGGAACCTTCTATCCTTCCCACAACTGAACATGGATTTGGCTCTTACTGCAGTCAAATTCCAGGGACATCTCTAAATGTTGAAAAGTAGTGACGGTAATAAGGGGCTACGTTCCACTGACAGGGGTCATATGGTTTGAGAAAACACAGCTACTAAATCACAGCTATGAAATTTTAATTCCACACAGAGAAATATTATACCTTATTTTTTGCTACAGGTTTTCATTAACATATTTGTGGGGTTTTGTCAAAAGTGTATATTGTGCTTATTAATTTCATATTTGTTAATCTTCATGCTACATTATGGGACAGTTCCCCAGATAGGCTTGGAGACACCCAGAATTCTACCCTCTTACTTGCTAATGCTGCTTCTCAGGAATAACTGTAGGATGTGATGGGAAGGCAACTTTCTAAGATGAGAGGAGACTCGACCAGAGCAAACTGGGCTCTGTTCCAGCTCCCGCTATACAGAGGACATTTTCAACAGTGTCACAGTGATTTCTGTTTACCTGAGGTATAAGACCCAGGTGCCTGCTTCTCAGGATACCTCGGGAGCTGTCCAGTGAAGCAGGAGAGCTCTCCTGAGCCCAGGCATAGGGGAATTTGCCTTTCATCATGAATCTTAGGCTTCTGCTGTTCATTGCTGCCAAGATGAGTAGTAGATCCACTTCACGTAACTTATGAAGTGGGGGGGGGGCAGCGCCAGTCAGGAACTTATGTACAGGGAATCTGCTCTGCACACACACACATTTTATCATCCGAGGTTATGACTTCCTGCCTTGCTGTGCACACTCAGACTCTAAAAGTTTTAATGACAAATCGTGGCATTTTTAACTTAGCTACATTTGTTTTGATATTCCAAGTCACACCTTAACTTCTGCAAAGTTTTGTTTTATTACGTTTCTAATGTCACTTGTCTTTCAACATGTATTTCAGATTGTTTGAATTAAATTTCCTTCCATTTATGTCTAACAAAGGAAAGGAAATTTCATTCACCCCAGACAAAAATTAAGTAACAATAAATTATCTTTTTATACAAAAATCAATGGAAAATTTAGATGCTAGAAAGTGGACAGATATCAAATCAAATCATAGTCATGCCCTTTCCCCATTTCAGCAAGAAAGCAACAGTAATGATCGTGCCTTTCTTAAACAAAAATGTATAATGCCTTATTCAAAAGATCATGTTCAGTCTTCTTACTCACAGAACTCGGTTCCAGTGATTTAAAATAAGGGTTCAGAAGTAAATGGGAGGGCAAAATCTGCTCCTTCACATAGACCCCTCACCAATACCCCACTTGAGGAAAAATAACAGAATTCAGTTCTGACCAAGGCTATGTATATAGTTCATCTTATTCATGATATGAAATGTATTAAACCTTAAAACCAATTTTTTTAAAATCCAGGTTTTTACAGACCCAGGTTAATTATTCAGTGTTAGTAAAGCAGAATTTCAATGTTACGGTTTCTGAAAGCAGAGTGTTTTACCTGCCTGACAAGCTGCAGCCACTCGTGAAATATTAACTTCCGGGGCAGAGAGAGTGTCCAGATCATCTTCTCTCACCAGCTATGTGATGTATGTAAACATGTATTTTATATTTATACTTTTTTTTCCCTAAGGGAGGGGAAATGCCTGTGCTAAAGTGCTTCTCAACTTCAGTTTGCCTTTCAGCACTACTGTCTAGACAGGTGTCCTCAAGCTACGGCCTGCGGGCCACATGCAGCCCGCCTAGGACATTTATCCGGCCCACTGGGTGTTTTTGCCACTGCTGCCTATCCTGCTTAGCAGCTGACTCGTCCTGGGACCCGCTGTCCAACATTCCAACGGTCTGAGGAACAGTGAACTGGCCCCCTATTTAAGGCTCCCTGGACTCTAGCATAACCAAAGAATGAAAACATTTATAAAAGTGATTCCCACCGGATTTATTCTTTACAGTAGGATAGTACATTCATGGTAAAATAAATATTTTCATTTTGACGGGGTTATTGTGTTAATTTAAGCCTGTAAGCATATCTATTAGGTGACCTGGCTTCATTTGTTTGGAATGGATTTGAGTTGACGTGGAATATGCACATTTTATATCATTCCATTGAATAATGGCTCAATGCTTTCTGTTTGAGACAGACTTTCACGATGAGAAGAAAGTCCAGGAAAGGAGATAAAAAATGTTATTAAGCTAGATGGAATTTTATGTGACAGTCTTAACAGACCAAAAGTTTTCCTTAAAAAAAAAAGTTTCCCCTCTCTCTCCCCCCCATTACCTGTATAAGTCAGAGCTTACATAGGTAGAAATAATGCAAAATATTATAGAGTAATATTCCTGGGAAATTTATGTTATGGCAGGATAATTGATGTCTTTTGGCCATAAAAATAGTGTGTAGTTACTTTTACCACAACAAACAATATGAGACTGTTTGATAATAAAATCAGTTTTTTGTTTGTTTGTTTGTTTTACCAGAGTCACATGAGGGCGGCACACATATGAACATCATAAATTGTTTCACTTGAAATATGTATTGAGTATGTAGTCTTAAGAAAAAACATAAATAATCTTTGAATAAAGTGACAAATTTTAGTGTTGTAATGAGCCCTGACAGTACTGTGAAAGCCTCTGCCTTACGCGAGCCTGAGACTGGGGACTAACGCCCGCGCCAGCGGCCTTCACAGGTATGGGAATCCATCCAGAGACACCTTGCAGGGACAGCTTAGTGTCTTCAATAATTTTTTTCCAATTCACTTTAATAAATTTTTGTAGGGCCATAATTGATTCCTGAGAGATAATCAGAAGGTCTCTTATATTAGAAACTTGAAATTCTTTTCCCAGTACTTCTGTTGATTCTGATATTGGAACAAATGGCCCTTGCTCCAAAAGCTGCCTCTCAGTTTCAGGAGGGGTCCACCTGCCAGGTGAGTCCTCCCCGCTTTAGGAGCCTGCCCGGTGAATCCTCCCAGTCTTAGGAGCTGCCCACCTACCAGGTGAATCCTCCCAGTCTTAGGAGCTGCCCACCTATCAGTGACTCCTCTCAGTTTTGGTAGCCGTCCACTTGCCAGGTCAATCCTCTCTGTCTTAGGAGCCATCCATCTGCCAGGTGAGTACTTCTGGGAAGAGTGTGAATGACTGAAAAAGGCTTAAGAAATATTTTTGGATATAGAGGAGGAAGAACAAAGACTGAGGAGATGGACAGTAGTATTTTTTTCCCGAATTAACTGAATAAAACTGACAGGGTGCCCATCAGATGGGTCGGAGTCTGCAGATTTGGACAGATTGAATGAACTTGTGGAGGGTGCTGGGATAATACAATCAGATTTCCTAGAGTAGGGGAAGAAAGCTTTCTTCAAATAGTACAAGAAAGATGAGACTAGATTGAAAGTGGGAAATGAGAGTGTGCCTAAAATTCAGCCTGAATGAGCTGACACGACTTAAGTCTCAAAGGTAGCATATGACATGAGAGGTCACTTTATACTGGGAGCTATATTTTTATAAATTATTTCTATAAGTAGCAACTTAAGTATTGGTATCAGGATGAATAAAAAGAAAATGAAAGCTGAACAATAGCGTGCTTTCCGTCTTTCTGCAAGTATAAATGGTATGACAGATGATTCATCTGTAGACCAGTGCCCTATCACGCAACACTGTTGGCATAATATAGAATAAATATCTTACTTGAAAATAGGCAGCGTGAATTTAATGTGGTTGTTTCAATTTTAAGGAGTAGAAACTGACCTTTTTTCAGTGTTAATTAGTAATAAAATGTCCATTTGTATAAAAAATAGCCCTAAATTAATTAAAGCCCTCTAGCTTCTTAATAAGATAGTAGTAACTCTGATTTCCAATAGCACTTGTTAATATTAAAAATAACAAATAATTAACTTTGATGGCATAATATATGTTGTTATTTGGTACCTAAGAAGTACAATCGTATTTAATAAGAAGAAATGTGTGGGTAACATGAAAAAAAATACTGGTCCTCAGTATTTTTGATACTTCCTTTTGATAAGGAAGTAATGTGTATTTTTAGTGCCTGTGGTTAGTACAGTACAAGGCACACCCTCCTCCACCGCCTGCTGAGGATAATTTTGGAAGTCATAGAGCCAAGATGGTGGAATAACTTAGGTGACCTGGGAAAATAAGCTCGGACGCACTCAGATGCCAATAATTGGTGATTTATTCACACCTGCGCTGGGGCCGTTCTGAAACAAGAGGCCCGGAAATGCCGGGGGGTTTTGCCTTTTATACCTTTTTTTCTCTGTTTAGCTTAAGTGAGAGGCAGGTGGTGGGGGACGAGGTACGTTGCCATTGGCAGGGTTACAGCTTGGTTGTCAAAGGATACACGTTGTCATTGGCAGGATTACAGCTTGGTTGTCATATCACAGTGGTTATGATTATATAACAATAATTGATCAATGGATACATCTTAAATCACAATGGTTGTGGTTATACAACAGTAATTAATCAAGCCTCAGTGAGTTTTCCACCATTGTTTGTTTACTGAGCACTTGGGGGTTTTGTGAAACTTGGGACTTTCCGTGCCTCTTTGAATTCTGGAGAGCATGGGAACGTGGCTGGGAGAGGCGGGGGAACGGGAGAGGGCAGGAGCTGGCCTGTAGGGTGAGGGAACGGGAGAAGGCAGGGGGACGGGGGAGGGGGAAACAGGGAGGGGAATAGGAGCTCACAACAATGGGGACAAGTGTCAAAAGTTTTCTTTAGAAACTAGACTGAGAATTCTAGTAGCTGGTATAGCAATGTCAGAGTCTAATCTGTAGTTCTGGGAAGCGATGCTATCAGTGCCCGGTGCATCCTTATGCCTTCAGTTTTGCAGACACCCTTCATTTCCCAAGTTATGTGGGTCAGCACCTTTCCCCACCCCTCGGAGAGAATGCCTCCTCTGGGTTTAGATTCTCTTGTCACAGTCTTCCTTTTTTTCTCCTAGGACTTCCTAATTTTCAAGATGATTTTACTTTGCACTGTAAAGTTCTGTGGGTTTGACGCATGCATAACATCATACTACCTGTTACGGGTTTAAATGTGTCCTAACAAATATGTGTGTGTTTGAATCCCAGACCCTCCATACCTCAAAATCTGATTTTACTTGAGGATAGAGGCTTTGCAGCAAAAATCAGATTAAAATAAATCTAATTCAATTAAAAGGAGAAAATTGAGATATAGACACACACACAGGAGAAGATGTGCGAAGACCATATTTGAAGGTGAAGGTGGTGGTCAGAGTGATGGGTTTAAGAATAACTTACAAAGAATAACTGGATGGCCAGGAAACTGTAGCAGCTGGGAGAGACATGAAGCTTACAGCCCTGGGAGGGAGGTGAGCCCCACTGCTCTCTCCATCTCTGACTTCTAGCCTCCAGAACATTGAGACAATAAAAGTCTGTGGCTCTGAGCACCCAGGGTTTGATAACTTTTATAGCAGCTCTAGGAAATGAGTTTATTTGCCACTACAGAATTACATATTAAACAGAATAGTTTCACCATGCCCAAAGCACTCTGTGTTTGCCTACTCATCTCCCATTCCCTACCCTAAATCTTTAGGAACCAGTAATCTTTGGAAGGCCTTGATAGTTTTGCCTATGAAATGTAACTTTTGAGTGACTCTTTAGATAACCACAGGCAGCTATAAACACAGGCACACATCCACATGAACAGAGACCCATACACACACAAAGGAAGAAAGGGGAATGTGTCTGGGTTCCAACTGTGACATCCAGCTCTTTATTGAAAATGTTAAGAATAATTAAACTTGGCAATGAAGTCATATAATGAGAACTGCCAGATCAAGGAATTCTTCTCCTGCTCTGAGGCTGCACTTGGAGTGACACAAAATAATAGGTGCTATTGAAAAAATAGTAAAAACGTAAATACAAAATGGATGCAAAATATTATATAAATTACAAAGTTTAGTAACTTTTTAGGTCAAGTAAAATAGATTAATCAGTCTATCAAAGAAATAGTAAATGAATTGTATAGTGGAATTTGTAGAGAATGAAAACATCTGTTACTATCTTTTGTCTGCATCAGTAGAGGGTATAAAATTAGATTTAAATGTATTATCAAAATCTATGATGTGCAAAGCTTAAAATGATATAATGTTTGTTCCTAAGTATGAACTTGTGCTCAGAAAAACATATTGAAAATTTTAAATAATTTCTCAAAGCGTGTGTATAAATGGAGTCAGTAAAGAAGACATTCTTCTAGGGACAGGGATAACCATTGCCATTCCATGAGGTGCTGGCAGCCCACAGCCTCCCAAGGGGAGCACCTGGAAGGCCACCCTTGGCATATGCAGCAGTGAGGTATGTGGCACTTTTTCACTTGATTGTCAGACCTCATATACTTTTAATGATACACTCTATATACCCTGATGTATTTAGCCATTTTCACTTTGCCTAATTATAAGCTATTTTACAGATGGGGGTCTTACTCTATTGCATAAGCTGACCTTGAATTCCTAGACTCATGTGACCTTTCTGCCTGAGTATCTGGAACCACAGACATGTAGCATTGCATTTGGCTTAATTATTATTATTATTACAGAGTCTCACTATGTTGCCCACCTTTTCTGTGGAGTAAAGAATCATGAAGACTTAACTCATCATGACAAGGTCATGAGTACTGCAGCATCACAGCTCACAGCCACTTCAAACTCTTGGGCTTAAGTGAGTCTCTTGCCTCAGTCTCCCAAGTAGCTGGGACTACAGGCGCCAGGCACAAGCCCAGCTATTGTTGTTTGTTACTGTTGTTGTCACTGTTGTTTAGCAGGCCAGGACCGGGCGTACCACTAAGCTACAGGCACTGAGCCTTCATTAATATTTTAAATTACAATTTTTCTACTGTATGTCATTTGGTGATAAAACAACATAGTCTCAAACTATGAACACATAACATTATAAAGCCCTAGCGAGTCTCCATGCGCTATGCTGAATTACTTTTTAAAAGATTTTTAAAACCTATTAATAAATTTTTCAAATAGTAGGGACACAATTAGTGTGAGTGAGCGAGATGTGTCAGGTACAAAGTTTAAAGAGTTACTGTCTTTCCAGCGTAAAAGCTGCCCTCCCTTCCGTGACCCTGAGCGTGAGGCTCCCTGCGCTCCTGCATAGCTACACAGGAGCCTGCTCTCTTCTCCCTGGTCCTGACCAGGACGAATGTTAATCATAAGTATTTGCAGTATCTTAAAAAATTCTGTGTGAGAAGTACTATCCCAATCAAGATATTCTAACCTCTAAGTTCACATCTAGGAAGGCTTCCTTATAAATATTTATTTTTTCTAGGGACCTTATCTGTATGTATCAGTATTTTGAAGTGGGAATGGTAAGGCCTTTTGTATACCTCTTTGTCACCTGTGAGGGTATATTGGTTTCTGCTCCTTTTTAGCACTGATTCCACCATGTTTCTCTGGATTCCATGTCTTTCTGCTTGTTCCCTAAATCCTATAACAAGAACTGAATGCCTTAAACAGAACGCCAACTTCAGTGATCTTTGCTTCTTAACTTGGCACTTGTTTCTACTGTGACCACTAACACAGTTCTGAAAACCAGTCTGAAATGTACTGTGTGTAGTTTTTCTTCCCTGTCTGTGAAGTAGCTTCACAGTTCCCTCTTCAACCCTGTTCTTCTTGCCTAGCTCCCAACACCATGTCCTTAGGACTCTCTTTCTCCCTCTAAGGCCATGTTTTCCTTGATTTTGTTCTTGCTTGCTTGCTTCTGTGTTTTGTTTGTGTGCTTGTTGTGCATTTTTAAGTAGGATTTGCAATATTAAAATGGTACAGGCAAGAGTTTGGGGAGGAATATTTTGTAATGAAAAGTAAGAAAAATAAAGAATAATTAGGTGATTGGAAGTTACAGAAAAAAAGGGAATTATCAGAGAAGGCGTGGACTTGGGAAGGGAGGTTTGGTTTGGGTCACTTGTATCTGAGGAGCCTGTAGCAGCAATGTCAAGGGAGCAGATGAAATGCAGAGTTCTCAGAAATCTGGTTAGAGCTAAGAATGCAGCAGCGATCAGCATAAAAGTATTTATTCAAAGCTTTTATTTAATGACATTCCTCAGAGCTTCCAAGTGTGATAAGAAAAATAAAAAGACAGGATAGAATTCTGGAGACCTAGACTTAATGGCTGGGTAGAAAATGGAAATTCTGAAACTTGGAAGCACTTGGTGGCTCATAATGGCTTCTCCTGACAAAGAAAGTTGACATATTTTTGACATTTATTAGGCATTGAATGCCTGACCTGTGATATTTAAATTTCAGGGAAGGGAGAGGAGCAAAAATTACTTAGTGACAATGTTTAAGAAACTAAAGCACTGAGATACAGCCTCATAGTGGTCAAGAAATTTGGTAATGGGGAAATTTAAGTGGGATTTGAGAGGAAAGAAAGATTTAGAAAGGATATTCTCCATGAATTGCTAAAAATGTCACCATGTTCATAGATCTAAAAGTAGATGGACATTTGACTGTGGATAAATTTTAAAAAATTGATTGGTAGAGTTGAGGTACTAATCTGAGCTTCCCTGAGATTGTCTTCTTGATTTTTAAGATTCATGCAGCAAGCAGGTGACTTTTCTATGGCGTAGAGAATCATGAGGACTTATCACATCAGGATGAGGAGAAAGTTACTGGCTTTAGGGAAGAAGAAACGGTGGGACCAGTAGAGCGGCAGAGGAGAATTCTGGGTTTCCCATCCAGGGAACAGGGAAGTTCCAGGTGACAATCTGGTCACAGATGACTCTGTGCATGTGAGTTGTGAATGTGCAGAGCAGAGAATGTTCAAAGATCGTAAAGTGAAAGTGGCAGGAAGGGCATCCAGGGGAAGTCGTGTGCTAATTATAAGTGGGTTTGGCCGTGATAAACCAGAGCACCACATTCTTCTAGTGATAGAGTTTGACCGTTGGTATTTTATCACTAATTCATACTAAGTAGATTTGAATCATAAAATCATAAAGTTTTAAAAGTGGAATGACAATGTGAGATACACCTGCTGAACTGACATCATTTGCCAGTAAGAAGCTGGAGATGATGTAGATTATCCCAAGTAACTTACCGCCCAGCAGCATGGAATTGGACGGATCCTGTCTTAACTCATACTGAAGAGTGTTTTCTATCACGTGTAGAATATCTTTGGAATTTGCCCTCTGATTAAGGGACTTTGGGATTTTCAGGTACCACTCAGGTGAATTTGAGTACACGTGATTTTTCTTCTCCGTATACTACAATGACATCCCATCTAACTTAACGTACGTACTGAGGTGCAGATCCTTCACATCATAGGACCACAAGCAACTTATTCTTGGATGGCAGAGAAGCATCCCTAGAAAGAGCATTCTGGGAAGGAAAAAGAAAAAATACTTTAGACAATAATCCTTCTACTGTGATCAAAAACCACAGAAAATGCCTGTGGTCCCGTGTCTGCTCATGTTAGCTAAGTCTCCGTGAGTAACACAAGACTGAAGGCTTCAGAAGCAGGTAAATAAAGGGCCTTCACACCCTGGACATAGTATCAGCAGAGGCCACATGGGAACTTGGACTTGAACTGTCACTGAGCTGTGACCAGCTGTCCCTCCCTTCCCTCCTCAGGTGTGGTATCCAAGGAGGCCTACTGGAGTCAGGACTTTCACACTCACAAAGTAGAAACAAGGTCGCCCCACCACAGACTCAGTTGTGAGACCCCTTGGGGAGCCAGAAATCCTATTCCTTCCTAATAAAATGAGAGCCTGGTTCCAGGGAGGCCATCTGGGTAACCTAAAGTTTTGCCTTTACCTGGTAGTAATGAGAAGTGGTATCAGAAAAAGCCAATCGAAACAAAGTCTAAATAGTATATGGTAATATAATATTAAGATGCTCAGGTTTCAGTGGGAAACCATTCAATAACCAAGCGCCAGGAAGATCTCCAACTGAATTTAAAAAGTCAACCAAAAGACGTAAACACTGAGATAGGAAAGATGGCAGAATAATCTAGCAAAGACTTTAAAGCAGATGGGGGGAGGGGGAGTCTTCAACAAGGACTTATAATCATCCTGTGATGAAATGAAAAAATAGAAAGTCTCAACAAAGAAATGCAGAATTTCCACAAAACACCAGAAGATATAAGAACCACCCAATGAAAACTCTAGAACCTAAAACATATAATAACAGAAATAGAAATCTCAGTGGATGGACTTGACTGTAGAATGGAGGAGGCAAGAGAAGAGTCACCAGAACGAAAGCTGGAAAAAAATCAGAAATTATCAAATCCGAACAATGAAGAGAAAACAGACTTAAAAACAAAACAGAACAGAATCTCGGGGACCTGTTTGATCCCAAGGTTAATACCCATCTAACATTCGTGTCATCAGAGTCCTTGGAGAACAGGAGGAAGAACAAGCCTGAACACCCAAAATGCAAAGTTAAATAAATGGCTCAAAATCACAAATTCAATGAGACATGGACCCACACGTTCAAGAAATGATCAAATCGGAAACAGAATAAGCTCAAAGAAATCCTCATCAAGTAAAACTACTAAAAATAGAAAAAGTAGCTAGGCGTTATAGCAGGCACCTGTAGTCCCAGCTACTGGGAGGTGGAGACAAGGGAATCCCTGGCACTCTTCCCCAGGACAACAAAGTGAGACTGTCTCAAAACAAACAAACAAAAAACAGTAAACAGAATTTGTAAGTAAAATGAAAGGAAAAGCTGCGTCATGCATTCGTTAGAGGAAAGCAGGAATGGCTATGTGGATAACAGATAAAGTAGACCTCAGAGCAAAGAAAGTTCCTAGAGTCAGAGAGGAACATTGCATGATAATGAAAGGGTCAGTCTCCTAAAAGGACACAGCAATCCTGAATAAGGATGCTAAACAGGGCAGTGCCTGTGGCTCAAAGGAGTAGGGTGCCTGCCCCATATGCTGGAGGTGGCTGCTTCAAACCCAGCCCTGGCCCAAAACATAAATAAATAAAAATAAGGATGCTAAACAAAGCCAACACTTACGTGAAACAAAAATTGATCATATTAGAAACATAATCAATTCCAGAATTATTGTTGGAGATTTAAACATTTTTTTATCCACAGTCGATATACTGGCAAAGATAAAGACTTCCACAACATCTTCAACCAACAGGGACCAATGACAGTTTATAGAACTCTCTCCAGAACAGCAGCAGGATGAACATGTTTCAAGACCATTTTTCTTGGCAACATATCAACTCAAAAATAAACTAACTCCATACAAAAGGTGTTCTCCAGCCATAAGAGAATAAGGTCAGAAGGTAACCAGTTAGTCCTCGGCCTTTGGTAACCACCATCGACTGTTTCTCTGAATTCAACACCTGTTGCCTCCACATGTAAGTGACATCATGCAGCATCTATCTTCTGTGCCTGGGTTATTTCAAATCATTCCCAAGCCAAGACCAATGCTGTACACAATTTCCCTTAATTTTTTCTTCTAGGAGTTTTACAGTTTCAGGTCTTAATGTGCATGTCCTTAATCAATTTTGTTTCACTGTTGTGTATGGCATCAAAAAAGAACATAGTTTTTATTTTTTCTCATGTGGCTATACGGTTCCCCCAACACATTTATTAAGGAGGCCTCCTCTTCCTGTCATGCGTTCTCAGCACCTTTGTGAAGATTAGTTCACTGTATATTTTGGGGCTTACTATTTATGGGTTTCATATTTTTTTTCTATTGATCTATGTCTGTTTTTTATTCCAGTGCCATATTGTTTTGATTACTGTAGATTTATATTATAATATAAATCAAAATCAGAAAATGTGATGCCTCCAGCTTTGTTCTTGCTCCAGAACGCTTTAGCCATCTGGGGTTTTCTGTGTTTCTTTATGACTTTCAGTATTTTTTTCCCATTTCTAGGAAAAATGCCATTGGAATTTTGGTTGGGATTTCACTGATTCTATAGATTAATATTCATAGTATTTATATTTTGACAATAATAATTATTTTGACACATGAACATGGAAAATATTTCCATTTATTTATGTCTTCTGAATTTTTTTTTTGTTCCATTAATGTTTCATATGGTTTTCAGTGCAGAGACTTCTCACCTTCTTAGTTAAATCTATTCCTAAGCATTTTATTCTTTTTGATATTATTGGAGATGGGGTTGTTTAATTCATTTTTAGATAGTTCATGTTTAGTGTGTAGAAACATATTTGTATGTTGATTTGACTTGTTTTTTTTCTGTTTTGTTTTTTTCATGTTTTGTATTTAGCAACTTTATTGAATTTATGTATAAGATCTGATTTTTTTCTTGAGTTTGGTTTTCTGTATATAAGAGCATGCAATCTGCCAACAGAGATAATTTTACCCTTTTTTTTCTCATTTTGATATATTTTATTTCTTCTCTGGCCTAATTTCTCTGGCTAGGATTTCCACAGCTATTCCAATAGAGGCAAGAATAAGCCTCGTGCTCTTGGTCTTGGTCTTAGGGGAAAACATTTCAGCTTTTTACCAAGGAGCTTGTGAGCTGTGGCCTCACTATATAAGGCCTTTAATATGTGAGGTATATCAGCTTTATCTGTAATAGCCCCAAACTTTAAACAACCTAGCTCTCCTTCAGTTAGTAAGTGGTCAATCGTGATCAGCTATATCACAGAAAACTAGATTGTAGCTATTACCACTACTTAAAATGAAACAAAACCTATATCACAGTATTGATCATCAGTGAGTTACTACTTGTATAGAATAAAAGAATGAAAAGATTCAGGCATACAAAATAACACACAATCTTCTGATACAGTATTTCTCAGTGTTTTACATAGATATAGCCACTTTGGGAAATGAACAGTAATCACTTCAAAGCAGTAATACATTTTGGCTGTGCTGTTTCAACCCTGCTCCCCTACACGACAGTCCTGTAATCAGTTCCTGGACGGGACACATCTGGAGTGTGCAGACAGCCCTGCCCAGCCTGACCTCCCTCTCAGGTCTCCACTGGCTTCCTGAGGACTCCTGATGCTGTCACTGGGGAGAAAGCCAAAACAAGTGAAAATATTTCCCTCTCTTCAAATCAGACGATTGACTGTACCTGCTGGGGAAACTTCATCGACTACGAAAATAACTGAAGCACAGGAGAAAAAATTGTGGTTTTGGAGGGGCAGCCTGACTTGAGAATCAGTGCAGGTGGAAAGAAGGGAGAAGAGGGGAGAACCAAGCAGGTAACACCGACCGTGGCCTCTTAAGATACTTGTAAAACAATCCAGAATCCAAGTCCGACCCTCTGTCACTGCTCTCGGGGTGAACCTCGGTCCTGCCCCCCAGTCCAGCTGTCAAGCCACCGCGGCTTGTGGCAGCGGCACCGACCCTGCCTCTCCACGAAGCAGCCGGACACCCCGAGCAGAAGTGAGAGCCAGGGACTGTCTGCTGGAACTTCCCCTTGCCCCCCACCCACTCAGCGCGAAGCTGAAATCCCACAATGACGCATGAGGCGACAGCAGACCACTCCCAAGCACAGGCTTCCTTTCCCTCTGAATTCACTTCAGTTGCATTGCTTAAGCAGCACCTGTGGCCTCACGAGAGGAGGCCTTGGCCGGAGGAGCCCTGAGCCTGCACCGCCTCTTACCGTGCACCGCCTCTTACCGTCCTCCGCATCGTCAATGCTTCAGGGACCTGGCAAAATGGGCCTAATAATGTCCCTCAGTCCTCCAGGCCTGCCTGGATATCAGGTCCATCCCTAGCCACGAGGCTCTTCCCTCCATGCCTGGCCTGGTGTGCTCACTTCACAGCCATCCTCCCTGGTCAGCAGGGAACCAGGCTGGGTTGCAGGCTCCAGAAACTGGAGCAGTGGGGCAGGAACATTCATCCCAATGTCTGCATGGAGGTCAAAGTTGGGGTGCCAGGCCTGGGTTGGCACCTCCTGGGGCTCCCCTGGGCACCTGCTGTAGTTCCCCTGGCCCTGGGAACACACCTGCTGTAGCTCCCCTGGCCCTAGGCAGGCACCTTCTGGGGGCTCCTGGCCCTGTGGGTGCACCTCCTGTGGCTCCCTTGGCCTTGGACGGGCACCTGCTGGGGCTCCCCTCACCCTGGGTGCACACCTCTTTGGGCTCTCGTGGCCCGGGGCAGGTGCCCCTTGGCTCACTTGGCTCTGGCCAGCCTCTGGGTGGGGGGCCCTCAGGCACAGTGAGGCAAGAGGCAGTAAGCCGAAGCAGCCACCGCTGTTTCTGTGTTTCTGTGGTCCACGGGGCCCCCTGTCCAGGGTCATTTCTCCAACACATAGTAGCATCTGCTTACATTCAAAGTTGCTTCCACTCCCTCTGCCTGGAGACAGACATGCCGCTCACGCCTTAACTGCCTCACAGTGTGGCCAGATCTCCTCTTTTAAGGGCGTTTTATTATAATAAAACAACTCCCATCACCGCCCTTAACCGTCCATACCCCCTTTTTTACTGTTCTTTGTTTAAACCATCAATATGACTGTTCATCCAAGTAATCTTTTGAATTTTTAGTAGCGCTTTGCTGGAATGTAAACTTCTTAAGAAAGAGAAAAAAATTCTCTAGCTCTGCAGTGCTAGCTTTTAGGTTGGCAGCAGAGGACTTTATATCTTGCTTCAAATCCGGCTCTTTTTTTCATACTCATGGTCAATATTCAAACTCAAGGAAATATTTTTGTAAACCTGAATTACAATAACCTTCAGTCTTACCAACCTCCAGTGTGTCCCCTACATGCATTAGAGTTTAAAAAAAAAAAAAAAGCAAACCTGATTTTATTTTTCTCCTGACTGAAGCCATTTAATGTTTTCCTATTGATCTAAGATTAGATAGCAATTGGGTAAGAAAGTGCATTTAATCAACAGAGGGATGGACGGGCTGCCAGGAAGACACATTAAACCTGGGGATTGTCTTAGTGCAGTGGGCTGGTTTAACAAGTTTCTGTAGTCTGGGTGGCTGAACAACACGCAGTTGTTAGTTGTAGAGGCTAATGTTCAAGATTAAGGTGCTGGCAGCTCTGGGAGTGTGGGACCTGGTTTTCAGATGCCATTTTATTTTATTTTATTTTTTTTTATTTTCATCACTTTGCGGAGAACCACAAGTGTGCAAACAACTCTGCTGTCTCCTCTTATGAGGGCACTAATCCTGTTCAGGAGGGCTCCAACCTCATGACCTCCTTAGCTTCCCAAGGCTCCATGTCCTAATATATGTGGACAATTAAGATTTCACATGAAATCTGGGTAATCATAGACATTCTGTCCATTACAGAAATTGTGGGATTATTGCTAGTCCAGTGGGACCTCTGAAAATGACCCTTGGAATAAGGGGTTGTTGAGCCTTGGTATAATCTGATATTTGTGAGAGAGACTGTGTCAGTCTGGGCAGGTGACTTTCTCCTGCAGCCAACTTTATCTGCCCACGTGAACTGTAGCACTATCGCATATACACACAAACAGATCTCTATTGCTTACCATAGATACACACATAGTTTTCTAAGACTTAAGGAAACCTCTAAGGTATGGAAATTAAAACCAAAACCTTTGCAAATGGGAAAGCAATTTTACATTTTAAGAACTCATGAATAAATATGATGTGGAAAGTCATTATCCACAATTTAAAAATAAATAAAATAATAAACATCATAATAAAAAGACAATGCAACTTAACAAACAAAGTCTGAGCAATGGCTTCACTATGCAAATTCCCCCAAGATTGTATTTTAGATATGTGGGGAAAGTATTCATAGTGGAACCTATGCTCAATTTTTAATTAGTGCTTTGTCATGATATTAATTGCTTCTCTTCAAGGATTTTTCTGTTATCTCTGAAGGATTCATCTTGGTAAAATGATTATTCAATTTTAAAAGCATTTTGTTTTCAAAATGTTGTGAACGAAATGGGGTCGTGTTAATAAATTATTTAGTCTATTTTAAAATGGCACCATATAAATATTCTGCTAGACTCTTTCTGTGCGTCCTGGAAATCTTTTCATTTGAGATTCATTGATTTTCTTTTTTTTTTTTTTGAGCCAGAGCCTCAAGCTGTCCCCCTGGGTAGAGTGCCGTGGCATTACAGCTCACAGCAACCTCCAACTCCTGGGCTCAAGCGAGTCTCTTGCCTCCGCCTCCCAAGTAGCTGGGACCACAGGCGCCCACCACAACGCCCGGCTAGACCCAGGGTCTTGATATTTTGCCTAGGTTAGTCTGGAATTC
>CAUYTI010012219.1:0-10630 GCA_963575145.1 Galago senegalensis
CTGCCAAACAACAATGATGGCTGCAACCAAAAAATGGCCAGGCGTTGTGGCAGGCGCCTGTAGTCCCAGCTACTTGGGAGGCTGAGGCAGGAGACTCGCTTGAGCCCAGGAGTTGGAGGTTGCTGTGAGCTGTAATGCCACCGCACTCTACCCAGGGGGACAGCTAGAGGCTCCGTCTCAAAAAAAAAAAAAAAAAGAGCATTAAATGTGGAGTTAGATCTTGGTATAAGTCTAAGCTTTGCTTTTTGCTAAATGAGTGATCTTGAGTAATTCTCTAGCCTTATAAATGTGTTATCTTATGATAGGTTAATGCTAACCATACCTTTTAGGATTGTTGTAGAGTTAAGCGGCATGTACAAAGGTCCTTTTCAAATGAAAAATTTAAATACTAGGCAATATTTTAAAATATTAACTAGACATGGTACTATTCTTTGAAGACATTCTACTTGAAAAAGGTATTTAAGGGCTCGTTTTGAATTCGAAAATTGCATAAGTAAATTAAAACATATTAATTATGTTTACTTTGAAATATATTTAATTACTAATATTTGGTAGAACATTATTTATTGTTTAATCCAACATAAACCAAAATAGAGACTTAAAATGCATCTTGGTGCTCTGTAAATCTGGTAATTCTCCTTGTTTATAGAAGAAAAACTTTGATTATACTTATAGTTTCCATTCTCTAAGAACAACAGTGGAACAGATTTGGTGTGTGTGATTAACTTACTTTCAATAAAATAAAGCCCTAAACATAGAAAAGTTACCATAAATGGTATATACTCTGAACATAACCAAAGTTGAAATGATTCATTTCGTGTTAGAGTTTAAGCCAAGAATAAATAAATAACAATTATGTTATTACACAATTTACATAATAATTTTCTCACTGAATATTAATTTATTTTTTATAGTTAATGATGTAAGTTTTAAGATTCAGGCTCTTAATAGAATTCCTAGACAGGTGTCAAATATCTACCTTGAATTTACTAATTTTAACTGAGGCATTAAGCTCTTGTGGAATCAATACAATATTTGATATTGAAATATTTGCGCAGTTCACACAGATCACTTCCTGCACCTGAGGTCATATTAATGCATTATACAGTACTTGCCATGACACTGAGTAATAATCCTTTTTACTTCAAATTCTAGGAGGCAGGGACTCTTTCCGTCATCACGGCTGTAAATGACCTTAATGTACTGGCTTCATTATCATACAGAGCAGAACCTACATTTTGGCAGGAGGCCCGAAAGAGAACACAACCCAAAACATTCAGGTTAGACAAAAACAGAATTTGGGATTCTTGTCATTTCTGGGAATTATTGGTAAAGATACAAGCTGAGCTGCTGAATATCCCTCAAAAATGGGGATTAAATCAGATAGAATCTTAATTCTCTCCCACGTGACAGAGAGCAAGGTAGGTGAGCAGTCCAGGGCAGGTAGCATGTCCTGCTCAGTGAGTCTGTTCAGGGATCTTGGGTGGGAGGACAGCTTTGCCATCATCAGCATGTGACTTCTTCCTCTAGAAGACCCATTTCCCAGCCTTAAGGAACGGAAAAAGGAGCAAAGTGAGTCTCTTTTTTTCTATGGATGTGACCTAGAGGTTGTTCATATCATTTCCCTTCACATCTGCTTATGTAGAATTTACCTGATCACAGCTGCAAGAAAGGCTGGGCAGTGTAGTTTCTTCCTGGGAAGATTGATGCAGTAAAACTGGTGATGTCATCCTTTCATCTTCCCCATTAGCTTGTAATCTATAACTGGGTTTGGGCACTCCCATCTTCCAAATGATGTCCATTATTCTCCACATTCCTAATAATACTCTAGCCAAAATATCATCACCCTTTGTCTGGTCTACTACAATAACTTCCTAACTGATCTGTGTGCTTCCACTCTTGGCCCCACTAAGTCATTTCTCACACTGTAGCCACTAATTTTAAAAAATATAAACCAAATCATTGCTCCTCATTTTGAGTCCTTGATGTCTTCCCATTTCCATAAAATAAAATCCTTCCTCCACACCATTAGCTCTAAGACCTAGCAATGATGTGGCCATAGCCTACAAAGGCCCATTCTTGTGCCCCACTTTCATCTAGTCATTATGTTTTGGCCACTCTGGCTTCCGCCTTTTTTTCTGGAACACAGTGATCCCTTCTCTACCTTAGGGAGAAGAGATCTACTCACTCTTCTACTCACTATTCTGCAAAGCTTTTTGCTGGCATCCTTAAATAGCTAGCTCACTCTTATCTCTTGGCCCTTAGCGCAAATGTCATCTGTTCTGAGACTCTTTCCTTGTTTCCAATTACTCTTTATCGCATTGCCTTATTTTCTTTATAACATTTATTAAAGTATGTAATAATCCTATTGTTAAGGTCTTCAGGTCAGTCAGAGAGAGTTGAGGGGAGACTAAGAATAATTAAGCAGCAGCATTTATTTATTTATTTATTTTTTGGGACAGAGTTTCACTACGTCACCCTCAGTGGAGTGCTGTGGTGTCACAGCTCACAGCAACTTCAAATTCTTAGGCTTAAGCGATTCTTTTGCCTCAGCCTCCCAAGTAGCTGTGACTACAGGTGCCCACCACAATGCCCAGCTATTTTTTGGTTGCAGTTGTCATTGTTGATTTTAGCTGGTTTGGGCTGGGTATGAATCTGCCAGCCTCAGTGGATGTGGCTGGCGCCCTATCCACTGAGCTATAGGCTCTACCAGCAGCAGCATTTATTAGCATAAAGCTTCCACACAGGGAAGGGCTGTGCCAAAAAGACAATCACCCCAAAGATAGTTTTGGGGTCAGGTTCTAAGGTTATGGGAGTAGATAGGGGAGAGGGGGAGTTGATGGGGTGATGGAGTGAGCTGTGCTTTCATGCATCCGCCAAGGTGGATGTTTGGAGGGCGCCAATGGAGGGTGCCAAAGCAGGATGTTTGCTGGAGCCCAGCTGGATGGGGGTCTTTAGGTGTGGATTTTTGGTGTAAATGACCAAGCTCTGGGAAATGTTCTCAGAAATCATGTAAGCATGTGTTAGGGGTGGAGCAATTCATCAGAGATATTAGGGCATTGTAGTTCAGGGCCAATTATCCTAACTCCTATTTGTTTACTTATTGATCATTTGTCTCCTTTCATTAGAAAATAATCCTTAGGAGGGCAATTTGTTTGGCTTACACCCTGGTTCCTGGACTCTGGCACATAAGTAAATATCTATTGTATTAGTGATTAAATGAGCTGGGTGTACTCTATATGTCTCTTACAAACATACTTTAAAATAACCAAGAGAGTGGAATTGGAATGTTCCTTATACAAAGAAATGATAAATGCCTGAGGTGATGGGTACCCTAATTATCCTGATTTGATTTATTCACATGGTGTGCCTATATCAAAACATCACATGTACACTATAAACATGTATAACTGTTAATATTATGTACTACTACTACTAATAAAATAATCTGGTGGGAAAACTAGGTAAAAAGAACCTTACACATACTTGTCTCCATTAGCTTTATTCCTGACGTGGGTATACTGAATGTTATACCTGTGCCGTGAGTTTATCAACCTCAGTTGGGGTTTGAAGTTTTAGTCATTCTCCTTTGTAGCAGGTGGAATGGTGGGCCCCCAAAAGTTATGTTATGTCCCAAAACCCAGACACTGTGAATATTGCCTATTTGGAAAAAGGGGTCTTTTCAGATGTAGATATGTAAAGATTCTTGTGATGAGATCAAGCTGGATTAACCAAGTGGCCCTAATACAGTGACAAATGTCCTTGTAAAGGCAGAGGGAGATTTGTGATGCAGAGGAGAACATCACATGAAGACAGAGGCAGAGATTAGAGTTACATGCCAAGAAGGCCCAAACCATGAGAAGCTGGAAGAAGCCAGAAAGATTCTCTCCTAGAGGCTCAGCACCTGTAACTCAAGGGGCTAAGGCGCTAGCCACATACACCTGAGAATTTGAACCGCTGGGTTCAAATTCAGCCTGGGCCCACCAAACAGTGATGACACTACAACCGTTGTGGCGGGCGCCTGTAGTCCCAGCTACTTGGGAGGTGGAGGCAGGAGAATAGCTTGAGCCCAGGAGTTGGAGGTTGCTGTGAACTGTGATGCCACAGCACTCTAGCCAGGACAACAGCTTGAGGCTCTGTCTCAAAAAAAAGAGATTCTCTCCTAGAGCTTTTGGAGTAGACACAGCTCTGCTGGCAGCTTCATCTCAGGCTTCTGGTTTCCCAAACTGTGAAGAATAAATTTCTGTTGTTTAAAGCACCTGAATAAATTTTAGTGTAAGTATATACCAAATATTGAGGGGGTAAGGGCAATGCGTATACTAAAAATTATTTGTTGCTTATCTGCAATTCTAATTTAATTCAGCATTCTGTATTTTTATTTGCCAAATCTGATAATCCTGCTCTAATCTCAAGAATATTTGAAAATGAAAAATTGACTAGGAATAATATATAGATTCTGCCAAGTAAGAACTGGCATCAAATTAAAAAAATCAAAAATAAATAAAATGAAAGTGAAATTGGTGTCACAGAAATGTTAAATGTGCTAACATTTTAAATATGCAAAATTTTGTCCAGAAAAGGATCTATGCAAAATGCTTGGAATTATAAAAGAGTTTTTACGTTTTAAATCTGATTTAAAATTATCTTAAAAGTAGCTCATTGGCTTCTTGTTACTGTAAAAACTAAGAATTAAAGTTTGTTTGATCCTGACTTAATTTTTTTTCAAATCCCTAGGGGTTTGGTATCCAATTTGGGACTGCCTCTTCACCTACCAACAGTTTATTAGATTCAGCTTGAAAACAGGTAAATTAAAACATGGGAAGTACAAAAATTAGACTGAAAACAGCTTTGGATAAAGCACATTGAAGATGATCTTCCCCAAGGGCCTGCAGGTGTTTCTGGAAATGAGCAAGGCTCCTCTAGAAACACGTTTGTCCTTCACATGCCTCGGGAGCAGCTAATACCACCTGTAAGGGAAAAGTTCTGTTTTCCCGTTTAAATTTGGCATTCTTAATGCTTACAATCACCTTCTTTTTTCCTCTCGTGAGGAAATAACATGCAGGCTATTATATATATAGTCAATTAAATCCACTTTCGAATGAGTTGAACAAGCAAATGGGATGGAGGAGGAGAGGGAAGGGGAGAGAGAGAGATACACAGGCCCCTGACTCCTTATGCTGCTTTGCTGAAAGATTAAATAAACTGGATGGATTTCCTATGTCTCCTACAAATAATAATCAGTTGTCTGTGGTCAGAAAACCTGGTAAAAGGAACTCTACGCAGAGATTTTTCTCTGTTAGCTTTCTTTCTGACTTGGATATACTGAAAGTTATCCGTAAGCCGAAGACACCCTTCCTCCTCCCTTGCAGTTGAAGATAGACTCAGTAGGAAGGAAGGAGCAACAGAGGGGAGAGAATTAAAGAGGGGGCCCTGTGTGTGAGTCGAGGGGTGGGCACATGGGGAAGCGGGTGAGGGCAGTGAAGAAGACAGAGACTTTGCCAAGAGGCTGTCACGGGAGAACAACAGGCAGTTTGGTGATGATTTCTCATCAAAGACAGAGCAATAGGAAGTTATTGATCAGCGGCAAAGGAATTTTTTTGGAGGGCTTAGTATTTTTCATCAACTTAATTCTTTTTCTTTTCTTTTTTTAAGAGAGAAAGTCTCACTTTATCACCCTCTGTAGCGTCCTGTAGCGTCAGAGCTCACAGCAACCTCCAACTCCCGGGCTTAGGTGATTCTCCTGCTTCAGCCTCCCAAGTACCTGGGACTACAGGAACCCGCCACAACGCCCTGCTATTTTCTTGCTGCAGTTTGGCCAGGGGCAGGTTTGAATCTGCCACCCTCAGCATATGGGGCCGGTATCCTACTCACTGAGCCACAAGTGCTGCCTGGTCAACGTGTTTCTTAATCATGTATCGAGTACAGAGTATCAGGAATTGTGTTACATGCAATGTCTTTGGGTTTCTCCAAAGAAAAATTCTTTCTGATTTTAGAGAATGGACTGTATATAGAGAGGAGAAAAGCATGTCAAAAAAAGAAGTGAAATTAGGACTAAGTACTCTGATGACAGAAATGTTTATAGGGTATAGTAAACATGTAAAAGAGATGGCCATGGGATGGGTATCAGAATATGTCTAGAGTTGGTGCCTGAGTTAACCTTTGGCGATTTAGGAGATCAGAGGAAGGCATAGGTTTAGAAGGAGCTAGTGAGGATTCTGGGAGTATTACACAATATAATCATATTTATGAATAGCTGTCCCTTTTCAGGTGCCTCTTCTGCTCCAGGAACTGTGTATGTTTTATGTTAATCTTCACAATAGCCTAATGAGAAAGGGATTCTTATGTATATTTTATAGGTGGGGGCACAGGGTTTAAGGACTTATCTAGGTTTACACAATAACTGAGCTAAAAAAAAAACAAAACCCTTGATTGCCAGGACTTCCATTTTGCCTCATTGTATGTGTAGTAGAAAATGCATTAACAATTGCTCTGAAGTGTGTCCTACTTAACGAGTGGATAATTTCAATCGTTTCATGGAGAGAACCCTATTTCCTTGATAAAAGCAAATGTTGATAGTCCCTGATTTGGGGGGCTTTGCTCCCTGCTAGAGCCGCATTACCTGTGTTATGCTCAAGGCCAGCTTTCACTGGACACCCCCAGATTAAAATACAATCATCAATGCTAAAAAAAAAAAAATACAGTCATCAGAGCATGCAGAGTTCTGACTCAGCACACAAACCGAAAACATTAGATTTAGTATCCACTAGGATAAACTAATCTGACCCACACGAGTTTTGATATGTACGTGTCCTTTTGCTACACGTGTCTTTTGTTGTTGGGAGACGGCTTTTACATAGAGCCATGATGGGTCAGCCAGGGCAGCTGTCTAAAGTGCACTTTAGTCAGTGTCCCTTCAACTTTAATGAGCCTTCTGATTCCCTGCGGACCTTGTGGATCTGTGTGTCTGGGGTGGGGCTGACGTTTCTTACTGTAGAAGCTTCCAGGAGATGCTGGGGTGGCTGACTCACAAACCACTCTGACGAGCAAGGCTTATACTGCATGGAGACCACCCTTCTGATTTAGATTCTGCCTTGGTCCCATGGTGCCATGTGACTTAAACAATTCATGAGAAGGTAATTATTGTGTGCCTGCAATGAGCAGATAACCATGCAAAACATAAGGTATATATGTGAAAATGCAAGAACCACTAGAATAGAGTGTGAAGAGAGATGGAGATGGAGCTTCGGACACCAACAGGAAGGTGTGTAGAAAGAATCAAAGTCTCAGAATAGAATCTGCGGAATACCACTAGCAGAGAACCTCACTAGGTCTGGCCAGGCCCTGCAACGTCAGCTGCCTCTTCTGTTCTTCCACATTCGTTGTGGTGTAGGTTCTAGGAAAAGAAAGGCCGAGGGTTTGGAAGACTGAAGCCAGAAACACGGAGGGGGGTTGGGAGGAGAAATAACAAATTAGAACTAATAAGTGGAATTAACAAAGAGGACTAATAAGTGTTTACTTAGAACTTCACGCCTCAGGGATTTTTGGAGAGACTTTCCTTTTCCTTAAGGCTAAAAATTTCCAATTACATCTTCAGTAGGGAGAATAAATACGATTCCTTTAGTATAAAGAATTCTTGTCCAAGGAACGTGGACCTGACTTTTTATTCCCTTGGCTATATGGAATAAGATGAAAGGGAAGTCCAGCCTTGCCTTCACCTGCTAAAATTATGATAAAGGATCAAATGTCTTTTGAAGTACACATAGAATATTCATTTCTGATTCATGTTCTTTCCAAATACATTATGTTTTGGAAGGGTTTCACATACCAATTGGGCTGAAAACAATTTTGATCCTGTGTTTGTCTTTTTTCTTGTTTAAACAGAACATCATCACCACCTTAACTTTTTTCTCACAACTCATTCCTTTTACTTATCTTTATAGATTTAGGGCAGAAACTCGGGGACTTCATTAGAGTGCTTAAAAAAAATAAAAAGGGTTAATACCAATAAGAAGGAAAGAGAAGGCATAGGGTTCTCTACCACCACTAATCTTGTTTTCTGTAGTGTTTACTCAGTGGTTAAATATTGGTTCCAACATCTTGGTTGATCATCTTTTTATTGGTAATTGTAAATTAGTTTTCTACTGCTGCATAACGAACTCCCCCCTAAGCCTGCTGTTTTAAAATAAACAGTGGTCTGATGGAGGAGGCCCAACTCCTCACAGTAGGAGTCTCATTATTACAGGGTTGTTTGAGTGTCCTTGTGACGTGGCAGCTAGCTTCCTCCAGACTGAGTGATCTAAGAAAACAAGACGGAAGCCCTGACATCTTTTATGAAGCTAGAAGCCACCATTTATCCTTCCTGCAACATCCCCTTGGTTATATGTCTGTTCTGTGCCATGTGGGAGGATACACAAAGGTGTGAGTAGGAGCCGTAAGAGACGTACCAGGGAGCAGAGTTGAAATCGTGGGTTCTGTTAAAACTGTCATCATCACCATCACCACTGGGCATCTGCGTTAGAGGTCAGTGTCCCACAGAGCTTTACAATCATTAATGGGGGACAGTTAGTTCTACAAATAAAGACATTGCCAATAAAATTGTTTCAGCCATGAAGAGCAACCAGGTTTATGAGTTTTTAACCTCCATTTTTAACATATCCAGTGGCTTCTAAATTGAGAACCTTAGGTCTCACTGTGAATCAGCTTTTTTCTTTTCTTAGAGACAAAGTCTTACTTTGTCACCCTCAGTAGAGTGCCATGGTGTCACATAGCTCACAGCAACCTCCAACTCCTGGGCTCAGGCGATTCTCCTGCCTCAGCCTCCCAAGTAGCTGGGACTACAGGCGCCCACCACAATGCCCGGCTATTTTTTGTTGCAGTTTGGCCAGAGCTGGGTTTGAACCCACCGCCCTTGGTATATGGGGCTGGCACCCTACTCACTGAGCCACAGGCGCCGCCCATGTGAATCAGCTTTAATGGATGGTAGAACCAGGTAAAGTCAGGGGTCAGCAAAGTAGTTAATGGATATATTTTCAGAGGATTAAACTTGGCAGGTACTGGTTGCTTTTAGTCAAGAATTTCCCCCTGTGAGGATTAAGCTCGTGTTTCGTGAAAAGCAATGGCTCTGGCTCTTCCTGTTCTCTACAGTCTGTGAAAGGCTACTCTGTGCAAAGCGTTCTTGTATAAGGAGTTTCATAACTCTTTAAAAAGTCTTCTGTGTTTCCCTTTCTTCCTTTCTGGGCCTCTAAAAATGCCATTCCTTATTTAAATACAATTATATTCCAAGACAACTTGTGCCAAATTGCAAACTTAGAATTAATGTAGGTTGTGAACCTAACCAGATGCCTTTTAAATGTCTCATTAGAGATTAATAAGGACGTGAAGCACACAAGGGAAACTCAAAATAGGACGTGGCATAGGTCAGGGTTAGACCTCATTCTATTGTCTGTCTCTAGCAGCCCTCACCGGCACGGAGAGGAGTGAACCCGGGACGTGTATACAGATCTTTGAAACAAGGTGAACCCGACGCTTCTTGATTTAGAGAAGCAAGTTGACTGGGGAGCGTGTGTGGGCAGGGGCTGTTCTCTGGAGGTCATCGTTAGCCTTTGTGATGCTGTAGATTAAGGAGCGTGCTTTTGAAATTTAGAAAACAATCCTGGTTAGAGTCTTATTTTAGTTTTCTGTTCTGTCGAAGAACTTAAGTGCTGGTTATATTTTAGAGCAGTTTGATTTTACCACCTGAGGAATCAATCAAAAAAAAGGGAAAACTTTAAATGGGCTGTTTAGGTGGATAGCAAGCTAACTAATTCATTAACACTCTAGTGACTCTGCTTGTATTGACTGTGGGAAGTTGAGGTGCAACTAAATTCACTTTACCTTCAGAGATTCAGACTTGTTTTTATCTCCTTACTGATAAAATAATGCCAATATGCCATGTAAGTTCTACTGGGACCCTCTTGTTTAAAAGGATTCACTACCTATTTTATGGGTAGGATTTTTGTACAATTCTCAAAAAGCATTACCCGAGCGATTCTTAGAGCAATACGGATAAGGTAAGAAGGTGGCAGGCGGGAGTGGTCCCACCGTCCTCTGCAGGTAATTTAATGAAGGCCACATACTCCATGAGGACAAAAATCTGGAAATGCAATTAATAAGGAACCCTAATGCTCTACCTAATGGCTAATTTTCTCTAAAACATCAAGATTGGCCATTCATTGATTCATTTAAAAAATAGGTGTGATATTAATATCGCTGGTGTCTATTGGACTAGAGTAGGTAATGCTGCAGTAACAAGCAATTCTCAAATCTCATTGGTTTAAAAGAAACAAAAGATTTGCTTCTTTTTCAGCCATGTGTCATGTAGGGGTCTGGCTGAGGCCATAGCCCTGTCACTTCACTCTGATACAGACTGACAGAGCAAACTGTCTGGGATACTGCCTGTCTTATGGCAGAGGGAAAGGAAAGCTGTGGGAACCTCTGAGCTGGGTTTTCAAATCTTTTTTTTTTTTATTGAATGTTAACTATGTACATTAATGCACTTCTGGGGTACAGTGTGGGGTTTTCACATGCATTCTGAAATACTTCCATCAAACTGGTCAACACAGCCTTCATGTCATTTTCTCAGTTATTGCTT
>CAUYTI010012221.1:0-15776 GCA_963575145.1 Galago senegalensis
AAAAGTAAAGAGAATATCTAAATAGTTAATGAGCATATATAAGATTATCAATATCATTACTTATTAGAAGATAGGAATAAAACCACAAGGAGATACCACTGCACACACAACAGAATGGTTAAAATTAAAGCTAATAAGACAAGTGTTGGAAACCACTATGTCTGGCTAATTTTTAAATTTTTCGTAGAGACAAGGTCTGGTGCTATGTTGCCAAGACTGGTCTCAAACTCCTGGCCTCAAGCAGTCTTCCCACTTTGGCCTCCAAAGCACTGGGATTACAGGTGTAAGCCACTATACCTGGCCATAATTAAACTTTATCAGAAGTATGTATGTATACATAGGAAAAAGCATAGTAAATAGTGGATTTGTCACTACCTATGGTTTCAGGAACTCATGGTTGGGGGGTTGTATCTCAGCATATATACTCATGGATAGGCAAGGATTACTTAATTTCAAGAGCAGACAAAATTAATTTATGATGATAGAAGTCAGAATAGTGGTTACCTTAAAGAATGGGCAGGTAGTGGAAAACAAGTCAGCTTTCTGGGATGCTAGAAGCATTCCATACATTGGTCTAGGTCAGCGGTTCTCAACCTGTGGGTCGCGACCCACAAGAACTGTATAAAGGGTCAGGACATTAGGAAGGTTGAGAACCACTGGCCTAGGCAGTACTAACACTAGAAAATACACATGTAAGAATTCATTGAGCTATACATTTAAGATCACTGATTCCACATACATTACTGCATGTGCATGATATCCCTACTAAAAAATAGAAAGAAAAGCAAGAAAAATATATGCCAGGATAACACATGTACACTCCGACTGTTCTGAAAAAATTGGAATACACGACCAACCTATTCTTTAGGGAAAGGAACAAGAATGACACAAGAAGTTTTTAATGGAAACTAAAGTGTAATAAGCAAATTAAAATTCACCCTGAGTTCAGTAAAAAGCAGAATTGGTAGTGAAGAAAACTGAAATCATTATGAAAATGAAAAAGACGGAAAAACTATTTCATGATTTAGAGGATGAGAAAGAAGATGATGTATATATATATATATATATATATATATAGACTAAAGAGGGTCAGCTAACTGAAACTATTGAAAAAAAACAGAATGAAGTGGACTGCAAAAGGAAAAGATGTGACAAAAGAAAAGTACTTGTACTTTATATAATACCAGAAGAACTCTTTGCCTCTTACTCAAAATTTGTGAACAGAAACCCATTTGTGGCAGAGCTGGCTAACTGTCCACAACTCATGCTCCCCCTCCCATGGCACAGGTTGTTGGGAGGCAGCTTCCCAATCAGGAATTACATTTCCTAGCACCTCCTGTATCTAGGACATGCACTAGTTCTCACTAATGAAAGTTACACATACTATTTCCAGACCATTGTAGTTAAAACGTCATTATTCCTTCTTTTCTCTTTTTTACCAGCCAGATGTTGATGTCCAAGATGATCTCGAAAGCCGTAAGTTGAAGATGATAGGTGTTGCATCAGCTTTAGTCCCTGAATGACTGTGTGGAGCAGAGCCTCCTCCTTCAGTTCCATCCCAAACCAGAAACTCCACATTAGACACTTCTATTGTGTTAGGCTGCTGAAATTGTTGGATTTGTTTCAGAAATATAAAGCAATGTAAACTCTCGTAGATGGTTGATCAGAGAGGCACAACTACATCAGAAAACTGTTCAGATTAACACGTATTCACCCTGTGACCCAGCAATTCAGCTTCTAGTTACATATCCTATGTGTAACAAATGATTATAGCAGCATGGCTTATAGTGGTGAATAATAGGAAAACACCCACATTTTCATCAAAAGCAGGCCCATTGAATTGTGACAGATTTATAACAATAATAAACTACAGCAATAACAAAACAAATAAATTACAGATATATTCAGTCATATGGGTGAATATAAAAATCATTGAGTTAAGGAAGCAAATCCCATTAAGAATGCATATGATTTCATTTATATGAAATAAAAAGATCGAGCAAAAAATAAGGAATATACAGCTATCTCTTGCTTGATGACTTTAATCCATTCTCGAAAACCCTGATGCTACATAAGAAGCTATTAAATGAAAATATATTTTCATTCATTGGAAAAATTATGATGTACTCCACTGCAACTCAAGATACCCAAACACATTTTGTAGGTAGAACATAGATTAGGCTGGGCTCCATGGCTCATGCCTGTAATCCTAACATTTTTGGGAGGGTGAGGTGGGAGTACTGCTTGAGTTCAGGAGTTTGAGACCCTCCTGAGTAAGAGCAAGACCCCTTCTCTACTAAAAATAGAAAAACATTGCCAAGGAATGGTGGTACATGTCTGTAGTCCCAGCTACTCAGGAGGCTAAGACAGGAGGATCATTTGAGCCCAGGAGTTTGAGATTTACAGTGAGCTATGATTTCTTCATTACACTTTAGGTAGGGTGATAGAGTGAGTTAAAAAAAATGCATGGATCATGTAATGAAAAAAAAGTTCTAAAAGTAATAAACAACAATTTAAATAACCACTATTTGTACCTTAAATGTAATGTAATGAACATTCATTGTATTCACAAAGACTGTAGAGAAGTCTATCACAGAAAATTCTCATGTTGTTTAAAGACTCTTAGAAGAACAAGAAAGGATGAAACATTATCCAATACATTTCTCAAAAACGGCATAACCTGGCATTGATTATGAAAGAAAAAAGAATACTTTAAATTATTGGTTTTACTTATCAATGTACATTTTTTTAAAATTATAAATAAAACATAATAGTAGCAAATTGAAATCAGCTGTAATTTGAAGAAAATACTCCATGACAAGTAGACCCTGTTGTAGTTATTATATAAGGATGACATAATTATGAAGGATAATAGTTTAATTTATTATATTTTTAAGTCAAATGAAAAAATATTCATAGATGTCAAAAGTAGTTTGATAAATATTAATATTTGTTATTATTATTATTTTTGAGACAGAGTATCACACTGTCGCCCTGGGTAGAGTGCTATGGCATCATTGTAGCTCACAGGAACCTCAAACTCTTGGGCTCAGGGGATCCTCTTGCCTCAGCCTCCCAAGTAGCTGGGACTACAGGTGCTTACCATAATGCCTGGCTTGTTTTTCTATTTTTAGTAGAGCCAGGGTTTGGTTTTTATTCAGGCTTGTCTCAAACTCCTAAACTCAAGCAATCCACCTGCCTTGGCCTCCCAGCATGCCAAGATAATCCTCTAATAAATTGGGAATAAAGCATTATTTCTTAATATGATAAAATACATTTAAATAAAACCAACTACAAATATAGTTTTAATGATGAACACTGGAGATATTCCATTCAAACCAGGAAAAAGACAAGGAACACTCTATCACCAACTCTTATCATTTTCCTGGAAGTTCTAATTGATGCAATCACATTTTTTTTTTAAAAAAAAAGAAGAATAGACTGATATGAGGACAACTGATACTTCCTCTGTCCACTCCCCATTCCCCCAGGCAGGACACAACTATAAGAGGGACTTTACATAACAAATGCAAGCAGCATAACCTGGTTCTTTGTACCCTCAATGATTCCCCAACAATTAAAAAAAAAAAAGAAGCATAGATTAAAAGCCAGAGAAAAAGTAATCACTTTATATATATGATAACACTTTCTACCTGGAAAAGTGATGGATGGGGCAGTGGGAGCAGCCCTACCCCAAATGTAGGCAGTATAAGGATGTATTTGCCTGTAGAAAATGTAAAAAATAATAACAAATTTACTAAACATTTGCCTGCCTTTTATTATTAGTTTACAGGGACAATTCTAAACAATGTCAGTGATATAATACTCTTCTCCCTAAAAAATAATGTGCCTATTTAACTAATTTCTAAACAATAATAGTTACAGTTACTGTTGAGTTTTAATAACATGTAAGTTTCAAGTTAGCAGATTTTCAGTATTTAACTTATTCTCACGCTCTCTCTGCTTTTTTTTTTTTTTCTTTGTCACTACAACTTCAGACTCCTGGGCTCAAGCAGTTTTCCTGTCTCAGCCTCCCCAAAATGCTAGAATTACAGGCATGAACCACTGTACTCAGCCACTTATTCTTTAGTTAACATTGTATTCTACATGGAAATTAATTAGGACCTCCTAGGTAAACTGTTAGCCTGACACACATAGATGTAAGTATACAGATTGTTTGGACAGTAAGTTTATAACAATTTAGAATTATGTGATCCTGCTTTGGGGCACTTTTTGTCTCCAACTCTGTGGCACCACACAGTCCTAAACTGAAAGATAAGATTTTCAATAAACAATAATGGCACAGGAATGATAAGGACAAATAATCAGAACTGGAGTGTCTTCAATTTGGTCACGTGACTGTGACCATTGACAAAGAATTCAAAGGGCAAGGTTTGAACACCTCGATCATTTTCACCAAGAACTGGAAACTCATTCAAAAACAATGGATCAAATCATGACAATATTTGCTCTCACTTACCTATTTTCTGTGATTTTTGCATAAGAAGAAACACTTCATGGGTTTTTATAAAACATAATAGAAATTTATGATAAATCTCCTGGTGAAGATATTTTAGTGACAACATCGTTTCTGAAAGTGCAATTTCTACAAATTCATCCTTGTCTTTTAGGCTTTTCCTATTTGTGTATCTGGTGCTTCATATGACACAATGTTTTGAAATTGAAATGGTAAAAAGTGGCCTTTTTTTTTTTTTACCTATGAACAAAGATAGGTTAATAAATCTATCAAAGATAGGTTAATTCATCCAATGAATATAAACATGCAAAGAGATCATTTCTGATCTGTAATTACTGTTATTATTTCATAATTCTGTGCCAGACCAATATGTAAGTATATATATTTTTTCCTTTCAGAAAAATACACTATTATAATTAAAATGTACTTGTCTAAGGATTTTTCCCTTGTTGGATAGTAATATTTTATATTAATATTTTTACTGGTATGATCATATTTTACAGTTTTAATACAAGAACATTTTCACTGTTTCTTCTGTCATTATTACCATTTGTTTCATTTTATGATTGTTACTGAGAATAATTTTAATGTATACAGGCAAAGGGAATTAAAAAAAAAACCATCTGCTTCAGGTATCAAATATACTAGTTATGCCAGTGCCAGTATTTTCAGGATATGGCCCTAAGCACATAGCTTCCTCCCAGGATGAAGCTCATTACACTGATTTTTTATCTCATAGTCTTTATTATTTGTGCAGAGCTCTAATTGGTTATAACTCTCTGGGTTTTAAACCAACTTTAAAGATCCTTGGCTGTTCCTTCTGAATGTAGAAAATGGCTCTTGCTTCCAGGAAGTCCCATTGCCAATTTTATTGGGAGTAATTTGGGGGGGAGGGGTTGGGGCTGGGTTTGAACCTGCCACCTCCAGCATATGGGGCCAGCGCCCTACCCCTTTGAGTCACAGGCACTGCCCTATTGGGAGTAATTTTAAAGGGTCAAATATAGCAGATGTTTAAGATTTAAATCTCTGTGAATCAATCCTCTGCACTGTGACACAGCATCAAGTGCATTTTCTAAAGTGCCAGTTCTGTATTACAGCATCCATCAAAATACTTTTTTCTTTTTTTTTTGAGACAGACTCTCAAGCTGTCACCCTGGGTAGAGTACCATGGCGTCACAGCTCACAGCAACCTCCAACTCTTGGGCTTAAGCAATTCTCTTGCCTCAGCCTCCCAAGTAGCTGGGACCACAGGTGCCTGCCACAACACCCAGCCATTTTTTTGGTCATAGTTGTCATTGTTGTTTGGCCCAGGCTGGATTCGAACCTGCCAGCTGGTGCCCTAGCTGCTGAGCTACAGGAACCGAGCCTATCAAAATATTTTGACTGATGAACAATAAAGGCAAATTTTCAAAATAGCACAGATAAATTTCAGAATGAATAAATACATGTTAAAGGCAGCTACACCTTGAAGATTACTGATGTTTGCCTTTGAATGTTCTACACAGAGATAGAACAATCAACTATCCCAGTTTGTCTGGAATTGAGAGGGCTCCGGGGAGACAGGACTTACAGCATTAACTTCAAGATAGTCCAGGCAAACCAGGACAACTTGGTCGCTCTGAATGTAAGATTAGCTCACCTGCTCTGTGTACAGATTTGTAAAATTTCAGAATGCTTTTGGTGGCTAGCAATGGGAAACTTTCTCCACTGTTGCATATTCAAAGTGGATTATTACTTTTCTCACATCACAAGCAGCTGGAGGTTGGCAGACTTCCCTTGTTGGCTGTCACCCCCTGCAAGGTTATTAGTGTTTTGTGTCCCTTGGCACTTCTGGTTGACGGTGCTTCATGTTTTTTCCTTTGACTTAGAATGGTTGCTAGAACATCTGCTCTACCTGGATGCATGTTTTTTATTCTAAGGCTGGAAAATGGGAGACGAAAGGGAGATGGATAACTCCAGCAGACTTATATCTATGTCTCATGGGCCAGATCATTCCCCTGGGCCACTTGGCTATAGGAGGAGTTGGGAAATCTGGAATTCACCTTATAGCCTTGGGAGCAAAGGTAAGGAAGAAGAGATAAGGGGGCTGGAAGTAGGCTCTGAGTGAGCCAACCCCATTCAAAGCCCTACATAGATTTATCTATAGATCTTCTTCTTTGATAGACCCAAGAAAAATGAAGACTAAGCGTGTTCTGGAAAATGTTTAGGAGAGGTTTCGTGGTACAAGCCACGGCTTAAGTAGGATTCTCAGAAGAAATTCATTTAAATATTTTCTTATACGATGTTTTTTTTTTTTTTTTGTAGCAGCCTCCAGGTTTTTGTTTATTATCAGATAGATTATAGAGTCCTAGAGTGACAGCAGCAGCAGAACACTGGGTCATGTTCCTTCCAATTCGTTGGTGATCCACAGTTACAGGAAAACATATGCCACTGTCTTGAGTGTATGCCCCCAGTGGAATGATGGTCATCATCTAAGTGTATGCCCCCAGTGGAATGACAGTCATCGTAAGTGCTGAGAAAAGGCTTTTTCATTGAGGACGCCTGGATGTTGATGAAGTAAAACCATAAAAACCTTTGAACTGATGTTCACTCCCACTGTGAAATGTTTCTATCCAAAAAAGCCATAGTACTCAATTTGATGTACTACTGATACTGGATTTTTGATACTGGATTTCCAGGCTCTTGGTCTAGGCAGTTTGAAGAATGAAGCGACGGACCACAGGATAGGTTTTATTTAACAATATAAGTGTTACAGCTCTTAGAAAGAACCAAGCTTCTTTGTGGAGCAGGATCAGCAGTAAGATAGGTCTTATAAGTGTTACAGCTCTCACAAGGAACCAAACCTCCTTGTAGAGTAGGAGCAGTAGTAAGAAAGGTTTATATACAAGTGTTTACAGCTCTTACAAAGGGGCAAACTTCCTTGCAAGTGTTTATAGCTCTTATAAAGGGGCGAATCTCATAGAGCAGGATACAAATGTTACAGAGCCAAACCTCTTTGCTCTTCTGCTCTTTCTCCTGAGATCTGTGTTTGGGTTCTTTACTTAGGGGCTTATATAGGGGCAATTGTCCAATGAACTTCTGGTCTTGAAAATAGACCAATCATGAGGAGGTTTTGAAAATGGACCAATCAGGGATACACTGGAGGAATTGCCAGAAGTCCACATGAGGAGATAGCACGGCACCAGTCTTTCCCTGCTGGTGTCCTGTTCTTTTGGCTACTGGAGCCTCTGTTGGGGGAGGGAAGCTCCCTCCCCTTGCCTACGCTCCAGCTTGTTGGTTCCTCTGCGGGCTGCCGCCAACACTGCCAAGACAGAGGCCACAGGTCCTCCAGACCAGCTCAGCTCAGCTGGCTGGGGCACCACTTGTCCAGTATCACTACGATGGAGAAAAACTCAAAGGTAATGAATTCATTAATGTGTCTGTCAATGTCGAGCACCTATTTATATATACCAAGCATAGTTCTAGGTGCTCAGGACTCAGCAGTGAAGAAAAAAAAAAACAGACAATTTTTACCCTCACAGAACTGACATTCTAGTGGGGAAATAGACAATAAACAAATAAAATATATAGGCTGATGATAAGTCCTATGGAGAAAAATAAAACAGAGAGGGAAGAGGAAATGGGAGGCTGAGTGGCTGTTTTGAAAAGGCTGCTGAGGGAAGATGTCACTACCAAGATAACATTTGAGCAAAGACCTGGAGGATGTGGGGGAGTGAGCCGTGCAGGTTCATGGGTCCAGGCCAGAGGAATGTAAGTGCAAAGCCTCTGAGGCACCAGCAGGCCTGCCTCTGTGAGGAGTAGCTGGGAGGCCTGTGAGGGTGGAGCAAAGGGAACAGGAGGGCAGCGGGAGAAGTGGACTCAGCACTGGGGCCAGGCAGGGCAGGCAGGGCAGGCGGGGCAGGGCTCCACAGGCCATTGTGAAGACTTGGTCTTTTAGCTGAGTGATGATGGGAGCCAATGTAGGTTTTAGACAGATGAATACATGACTGGATTTATATTTGAAGAAGCTCACTCTGGCTGTGATGTTGAAAAGGGTATTGTAGGGCATAAGAATAGGTACAAGGAAATCAGAGAAGAGGGTCAATGATGCAGTGGAAGGAGAGGGTTACATAGAACAGGGGGATGCCAGCAGAGCTGATAAGAAGGGATTGAATTTGGAAGACATATTGATGGTGAGCACGGCAGAGTTGACTGACAGATGTGCGAGAGTAAGAGATTTTGGCCTGAGCAACTGGAAGTTGAAAATGCCCTTTATTGATGTGAGAAGGAAAATGAAAGAAGCAAGTTGGTGGTGGGATGGGGAAGTTTAGTTTTGGACATGCCAAGTTCAAGAGTAAATAGCTAAGCAAAGACGTCAAGTAGGCAGTTGAATACACTAGCCTGGGCTGGAGGTGTGAATTTTGAACTTTGATGGAATAAAAGGGTCTTCTTCACGAGCTGGGATTTTGTCCTACTCATGTTGAAAACAAGCAGGAAAGGACAAACGATCAACTTCATCATTAAAACCTTTAGGATTATGTGATTTAGTTTCCATCACACAACTGTAAATATCAAATTGCATCTGTCCAGGGTCCCACGCATTCTTTGGACCACAGTTGTGCTAACCTCGACATCCTCAGGATTGCTCTTTTGTTCTGTAGCAAATTAAAATGTGATCTAGAAATATTATTAGCATACAGTTTTGAACTAATGTGATGTCAGTGAGTTGTTTATGTCTAGGGTGATAAGATTTTAACATCGGTAAGTTGGGACAACATGGGGGGGCAGGGGGGCGGGGGGGCAGGGCAGGGCAGGGCCTGACAACAATGCAAACTTTGATTAGCAGTTCTCGATAATCACTTCTCAGCAATTATTTGTTATTATTACAGCTTAACATTATAAAATTAACAAAAATGATATAAAACTCATATTCTGGCGGAATAGCCACATGGCAGCTGAAAACTATATATTCCCTTCTTGTTCTCCCACCTGTTTGTGCATTCTTTCCAAAAATTGGGACTTTTTAAAAATGCTGTGGGACAAGGGACTAATTATTGAAAAGCAGGACTGTCCCACCAAAAGCGGGACATCTGGTCACCCTATTTATGTCAGAGGGATGCAGCTGAAGCTGAAAAACATCCTTAAGACCAGTGTATTCTGGGAAGTCACCTACAGAGACTCCAGGCCTTTGTTATGGGACGTGGACTCATCACAGAAACAAACTAAAGTTTTTAACATTGTAGGCCAATTCTAAAATTGTTTCTGTGCCTTTTTTAGACTTTTTCCCTTTAGAAAAATAAATAGGAGAGTCAAGGTGAGGGCAGTGGCTATGGTGACTATGCCTGTGAGTGTCCCCACACTCAGCCTTGCTGTCTCCGACTTGTAAAGCCAGGTTTGAGTACCCAGGACAATACCAGGGTTTCCTAAACACAGCTGTGACTTGCAATTAAGAGTGACCAAAAAGACAATTTGTCAGCCATGGAAGTCGTGCTGCCACCTGAACTTCATGAATGTAATCACTTTTTATATTCCTAAAGTACTCTACCTGACCAACTTTAATTTGCATTTTTTGTATACTAGTGATGTTTATTATGTTCTCAATATATCATTGAGATCTCAATATATCCTTTTTCTTCATTACATCCTGTCACTTTCAACCTAAATTCTTTTTTTTGAGATGGAGTCTTACTATGTCACTCTCAGTAGAGTTCTATGGCATCACAGCTCACAGTAACCTCAAACTCTTGGGCTTCAGTGATTCTCTTGCTTCAGCCTCCCAAGTAGCTGGGACTACAGACGCCCACCACAATGCCCAGATTTTTTTGGTTGTAGTTGTCATTATTGTTTGGCAGGCTCCAGCTGGTTTCGAACCTGCCAGCTCCCGTGTATGTGGCTGGCATCAGGCACCAAGCCTCAACCTAAATTCTTGCTACACATAGTCCATTGGCTTTTTTCTAGTAGAGCATAAATTGAAGTTGTTTACTCTGTAAGAGTTTCCATTTGTTTTGTCCTGTTATAAATAGTCTCTGTTGAACATTTTATTTCATTTTTGGTAGTAGTCTTTAGGTATGATGTCTTAAAGATAGATAGACACTGTTGCCTTTGCAAATGGTAAGACAAAACCAAACCAACCAAGGGCACCCAGATGCCACGATTTAGGTAATAACATAGATTCATTAATAGGTAAGCATAGCACTCTTTATAAGCTCTCTTGCTGAGGGCATGGAAGAGGACAACTGCAAGAACAAAAATCCAGCTTTCATCATCACAGCAGAAAGAATGGAGTATTAGAATCTCTGAGAATAGTCGTGTATTAAACGGACAATCTGTCCACCTAATGCCAAGCCAGGAAGAGAACAAAAGTGGTTGACACTTTGCATTTATGAAAACACTTTTCATTTTGGGAATATTGGGAGTTGATGCTTATAGATGCCCTGATAGGACAGCAGTGGGGCCTGGGGGACTTCCCCAGCCCAGCGAGTCTTTCCCTATGCTTCTCCATTCTGCTGCTTCTCGATTAAAACAACTTAATCCAACTGCACAATGTTTATCTTTATTCTAATATGCAACTTGAAAACTATTTTCCCACATATCTGCATCTGTGCCAAGGAAAGGACACAGACACACACACACACACACACACACATACATATATATGTGTGTGTATATATATTTGTAAGCATATACAGAGGGTGCTAAAAAATGTATACACATTTTAAGAAAGGAAAAAACTGTATTAAAATTGTGATACTCAAGTCATATTTGACCTCTACAATTAAAAGAGATATAAGATATGATATACAATGTAACAAAGTTATCTGTATATATTGAATATTACAATTTTGATACAGTTTTTTCCTTTCTTAAAGTATGCACACATCTTTTGGAGCCCTCTGTGCGTGCTTATACACTTGTGCTTGTAAGCACACATCTATATGTACACGTACACCTCTATCCCCCCCCCCGCCAACCTATAGGATAATAAAATTTTTTTCCTGCCAAACTTCAAAGCAAATGTTTAAAGTCTGTAGATCTAGCTCCAAATATCACCAAGCGTAGTAGTCCACCAGGACACCTGAAGCTCACACTTTCCCCGTCCTGTGATCCCAGTTGATTGCACGAGGCGGGATGTAGAGTGAAGCGGAGGCACAGCAGACTCCCAATGGGAAGGCAGAGCTGAGGCTTCTCGCCAAGTTCCTGACTTTATGGGCACCTTTAGATGTGTTTTGGAAAGAATAGCCACAAGCCAGACACTGGAAACTATGGATGTCATAGTGTTTGATTTTTTGAAGTGGGTTATGGGTGTCATGTGGTGGTGGTGGAGAATGCAGCAAGTTGGTGACTTGTAATAAGGTGTCATACAGAACAATGCTCAACATGTCCTCAGCATGTTACAAAGGCCCGCTGACCTACTCATCTTCTTCAAACCTTTTTTTGTGCCTCTTATAATCAGCATGATAAAGAAGACACTGGAGGAAAAATGTGTGGACAGTGTGTGGTTAAGTGCTGTTGCATTCACACATTCGTGGGGGGCACCTACCTGGGAGGCCCAGCTGGCTAAGACCTTCACGTGAGATTCTAATGGTTTACAAATCCCTGCAGGACTAGTAAAATTGTCTTTATGTCTACGTTTCTGAGTATTCTTTTAAAAATCAGAATCTGTGGTTTCACAATTCTGTGTGTGACATGGTTTTCTCATCTCTTCAGAAAACTTCTGCCCCCAAAGGAAGGGGAAGGTGAGAGGTTTACGTTTTGTTTATAAATCGGCTTCAGGTTTGGTGTGACACAGTTTTCTGAGAGTTTTGGAACTAGTTCCCTGTTTTCAAGGCTTTTGGAAAATAGCATCAAACCACCAAGATAAGAGAGAGACAGACAGAGAGAGAAGGTGAAGTTGGTGAAGGCTCAGCTTCAGATGTCAACCCCAAAGGGGCTTAAAACCCTTTCCTTAGCTTTATTTCTACTTTGGGGAGGGTTTACTCACCACTCACCTCCACTACAGCCCCAGAAATAGTCATTTAGGATTTAGTCATGGGAGAGTATTTTCTGAGAAACAAGTTGGGTACGGGTTGGTTTTGGTAAAATCTTTCAGCAAGGTAGGGCGGTAAGAGACCTCAAACATCTTGGTTTAGTTTAGACATAATGGCTACAATCTTATTCATGGAGTGAAGATTAAAAATCATAATCAAAAACTGTGCAGAGCTAGGCCAAAGTGGGTAGTTGATTAAGGGATTAGCTTGATGATATTAACATGAAAGGTAAGGGGTGGGAGGAGGCAACTGGGTTCATTAAAACCCATGGCCAGTGTGGTGCACTACAGATGTGTTTTCACGGTTTTAGACTTCTGTTCCTGGTCAGAGATTTAACATGAAAATAAATCTTCAGGATATAGTCATTCATTCTGTGGCCCCTGGCTTCAGTTTATGTATCCGACAAGCAGGACATGAGCCTGGGTCTCTGAAAAACAATACTGATTTCAGGACTCACCAGATTGTCACATCATTACAGAATTCTCCCTGCCTCCACGCACCCCCAAATGCCCTGGGGCATTTGCAAATCTATGCCTTTTTGGATGATATTTTATAACAGAATGGCTTGGTCCAATTTCAGGTTCTACAAGTCCTTTGCTATGGCTTCCACTAAACAGGATAGGAGAGTTTTTAAACCCCTGAGGCATCAGAGTCCAGCAGTGCTCTGAGGTCATCCTGCTGTCAGGATCCTGCCACCCATAGTCACTTGTACGGTATCATTAACAGCATGTAGGTATGGTACAAATCTGTACTCATTGATATGGGGAAATTCAGTTATTTCTGCACATCCTGGGGTCTGTCCCATCATCCCTTACAGCCTTACTCACTTTTTGATAGACCTCAGGAGGAACAGAACTTGCTTCCTTTTGTAAATACTGTGGTTGCCGCAGAAGATGTGCATGTCTGCTGAGGCCCAAACTTGAGCTGCTTCGCAGGGGCAGCCTCCCACATGCTCCACCAGACTCCGGTATGCAAAGCCAGCAGGACCTTGGCAATGTCCTCAAAGGTGAGCTTCTGGAGCAGTTCCCAGAGCTCCTGCTGCTCACTCAGGTCCAGTGTGGCCACGAGACATGAGGGTTGTCGGAGTCAGTGGCAGAACAGCACCAGTTCTGGTGATGGCTCCCTGGAGCCTGTCACCTGGGCCTGCAGTGTTAAGTTCCTCAGCCACTACTGCCTGGGCTCTGGCCTCTGCCTGGCCCATAGAGTGCTGTGTGTGGCTGCTGCTGTGTGCTGAAGGTGGTGGCCATGGGGACCCCAAGCCTCTTCTGCCTGTGTGGCTTGGTGGTAGTGGCAACTCCTATGTCAATTAAAAAGTACGCTAACCAAGTCCACACTGTCAACCCTACCCAGGTCTCCTGTGGGGATATTTGGATTGGAGCCACTAGTGAGTCATGGAGCCCTAGGTCCCCTCATTCATCATCTGAGTCTTGGACTCAAAAGACTATTTCATTCCCTAGGTGGTTTGTGTTACCTGGAGTCCTTTGCGATTTGGAGCAGTAACCTTTCCAGTGTTCTTCCTCTTTACAAAAAGTACACCGAGGCTCGGTGCCCATAGCACAGTGGTTATGGTACCAGGCATGTACACCAAGGCTGGCAAGTTCAAACCTGGCCTGGGCCAGCTAAACAACAATGACAATTGCAACAAAAAGAAAAAATAGCCAGGTGCTGTGGTAGGAGCCTGTAGTCCCAGCTACTTGAGAGGCTGAGGCAGGAGAATCGCTTAAGCCTAAGAGTTTGAGGTTGCTGTGAGCTGTGACACCATTACACTCTACTGAGGGCGACATAGTAAGACTCTGTCTCAAAACAAAACAAAACAAAACAAAAAGCACACTGGCTATATCTCATCCTGGAGTGACATTTCCTGCCCCTTCCTTTTGACTGTGTCACAGGACCCTTGATTAGCACAGCTAAAAGAACACACATAGGTTTTAGTTTCTGTTCTTCCCTAGCCTGATAGACTTTAAAGTTGGTATCAACAAGCTGGGAGGGATTCATGTCAATTGCCCCTTCCACACAGTGCAACTTCCTGTTTTTACCTGCAGCACTCTGTCCTTTAAATGTATTGATTACATGCAAATTTTCAGGGGCTTCTGGATCCATGTCTTTGTATTTCTGATATGTCTGATAGGCATGTTCCAGAAATTCAGAGGGATCTTCATCAGTTGCATGCTCATTAGGATCTCCATTTGTGGAGGTCCACTAGTACCCTGCCAGTTGTCCTTGCACATTCAACCCCCTATCTGATGTTGTTGTAATGAAAATTACATAGCCCTGCTCCAGCTATGGGTGCCTCTGACCAAATTGAGTTCCCTGCTGGGTCTTGGCTGAACGGTCAACTTACAGCAATAAGTCTATGTCTAAAAAGAGAATGGTGTTACTATAATATCACTTGGCCAGTGTATATACTGGAGATGAGGAGAAGTGGCTGTTGAATGGGGGTGACTCTTCCCAAATCTGTTTTCTTTTTCTTAACAAGGTTCGAGTTGTAAGGACTTGCATCTAATTTAGGGAGGGAGAGACAGGAGTTCCCTGTAACAAAACGGTCTCTGGAAAGGCCCATTACTCTTTCACCCTGAAAAGACAGTGATTTTGCTGGAAAACCCAGAGGCTGCTCCCTGCCTCTTCCAACCACAGCAGCAGTTGTGGGTGCAATCCCACCATAGCACTGATGGGCCCACCCAGGGGCCCAATGCCCAATTCTATTACTGAAAGTTTGATACTTGGCTTTGAGGTCAAATGAAGAATAAGGTTTGAAGAAATGGAAAAAGAAGTTTATGAATTTGCTGGCAAATGAAGAGGATGGCAGACTCTTCTCCTATAGAACCACTGTCCTCCACAGAGAGCTATTACAGATGCAAAGAGTTATTGCTGCTACTTCTCCTGCTGGATGGACAACTACTGGTAACTCCAGCATAACCCAGAGCTGCCTTAGAAAACTTGAAAAGTTCTATTTTCTCTGACCTAAGCCAGTAAGCAGAAATTCCAGGGATGCAGATTTTGACTTGATATAAAGAGGGTCCTTCTGACTACAACAAAGTTCTAATAAGAGAATTGAAGACTTTGTGCCAGTTGTGCTCTTCCTGGCCTTACATTAAAAGTCAGTAGTCTAGGGCGGCACCTGTGGCTCAAAGGAGTAGGGCGCTGGTCCCATATGCCAGAGATGGCAGGTTCAAACCCAGCCCTGGCCAAAAACTGCTAAAAAAAAAAAAAAAAAAAAAAAAAAAAAAACACCACAGTAGTACCAGAGACAAAAGACCAGGGAGTAGGCATTGATGAGGGTGAAAGTATTCCAA